>JACDJE010000099.1:2458335-2545728 GCA_016647715.1 Pavo muticus | reverse complement strand
TCGGTCCGGGGTGCTGTCGGGGCGGGAGTGGGGCGGGTCTGAGCTTCTGGCTGGAGTGATTAGGAGGTGACTGAATAAAATCGCTGCTCTGAAGTAGTGGCATAAGTCACGTGTTTGAAGCACTTGAGGAAATTTTTATTCCCTCGGGTCTGAGCTGCGGGTAGAACGTATTTATGTCAATGTCACATCCAACCCACTTGCCTGCTTCCTATATATATATATTTATTTGGGTCCCCCTCAGATGCTCCCCATGAGTGTGCTGATATTCTGACGATTAAGCCAAAGTTACAGCTGATCTCAAGTAATAGCAGTAGGCTGCATTCCTCAATCCCAGCTATCATCAAATCAGGGTTGGAAAGGACCTAGATGATGATGTAGGTCCTTTCCAAACTTGGGATTCTATGATTCTATGATACATAATGGCTTGGGTTAGAAGGGACCTTGATCATCCAGTTCCAGCCACCCCACTGGGTTGCCACCCACCAGCTCAGGCTGCCCAGGGCCCATCCAACCTGGCCTTGAGTGCCTCCAGGGATGGGGCACCACAGCTTCTCTGGGCAGCTGTGCCAGCGCCTCACTGCCCTCTGAGTTACAAATGTTTCCCCTAACATCTGATCTAAATGTCCCCTCTTTTAATTCAAAACTGTTCCCCATTGTCCTATCACTATTTACCCATGTAAGAAGTTGATCTACCTCCTGCTTATAAGCTCCCTTCAAGTACTGTAACGAGGTCTCCCAGAGCCTTCAAAAACCAAGGCTGAACAAGCCCAGTTGTCTTTGTAGGAGAGGTATTCCAGCCTCCCCTGCCTTGCTGGCCACCCCTCTTTGGATGAAGACCTGGAATGTGGCTGAATAGAGCATAGTTAGTAAGCCCTGTATTCGCTTGGGTATGCGGTTCATGATGTGCATCTCTTCAGGCTCTGACTGTTGCCCAACTTCCTGGCAATGGGCTTCATACTTGGTAGCATGCTGGCAAACTGCTTGGGACCTGGTGATCTGGTTGGGGCCTGGTTGAATGGCTGGGCAGCCCCCGGGTAGGCTGTGCAGCTGGGTCGTGCCTGGGGATGTGGGCTTTCACAGCAGTAGGGAGCAGCCCACAGTCTGCTCGGAAAGAGATAGGAACTTCTTCGTGACATAATTAAGGAAGGACTGTGGGCAGAGCTGGAGAATAAGCTGACTGAAAGCTCAGACAGACGCAAAGTGAAGATGAATTAGAAAAGCAAGCATGCATTCTGCTATGAAGTGCTCTTCTGCAAACCTCCTCAGACCCTAGCTGTGTGATTAGGTGCTTACAGGTTGTCATGTCCTGAAGGGCCTGCTGGATTTGACAAGCATGGCTTTCCAGCCTTTCTATCACTTGTATTTTTCATGAGCTTCTAATTTAATTGCTGTCAGCTTCCTGAATGTAAATAAAGATATCTGCTTTCATCTTAACTTGTCTTTATCATGATTTTATCATAAATCTGTGGTAGATTTGCTAGCTAAAGAATGCAGCGTTGGATAGGGATTGGAGAGTGAATGTAAAATGCACAGTAAGTTTTATTTTTTTCTTGCCTGCTCTATTTTTCCATCTGTAGATATGGGGAGTGGGTTGTTACGTAGGAATTGTCTGATTTTCTTTGAGAAACAACTGTGCAAAACACAGTTGCCAAATCATCTTTGGCGGGCCAGCTCTGAAAGACAGAGTCAGGGCTCCCTTAGAAGGGGAAGGTAGGAGCAACTCAATACAATTTGTAAGAGAAAGCTGAGGTTGGGAGTCTCTCTACATGTGTGTATGATAAATCATTGAAGTCAGGTAGAACAGTGCTCTTGGAATGCATTTGAATACATTTCTCCATAGTATCCAAAACATAGAAGGGGGAATCACCACCGAGTTGAGAATAAGCTGAGAAGAACCCAGCAGATCGTTGCTGTTCATCTGAAAATACTATCAGAATTTGGTGATATCTGATTAAAAGCTTCACATGGGTAGAAAGTAGCTAAGGTATTGGAAAGCATCTCAGGGAGTTTGAAATGTCAGTAGTGCAGTGTAATCAGAGAGTCTGCCAAGTCAGTTGCTCCTTTTCAGCTGGGGCAAGTTCAAAGCTGAAGTGCAAGAAGCTGCCAGAAACTGTGCTAACAAAGCAGGTATCAGCTCCAAAGATGGTTTGAAATCGCACTTGAGAAGAGCTCAAGCAGATGCAGCTACAAAACACAGCAGCACTGGTGCTCTTGGACGTTGCCCAGCTTCTGCAGTCTGTCTCAATTAAACTAAGGAAAAACACAGTACAACTACTGAAAAGTATTTCATGTTTTGGAAGAAAGGAGGATGTTCATTAAATAGCAGAAGTCAGAGAGCAATGACCTCTTGTAACAGCCTAGTCTGAAGAAGTGTGTAGCTTATCCAAAGAAACTTCACTGGTGTTTTAAAACTCTGCAGGCAGATGAAGAAATTGGAAATTCACATCCTCAGAAAGCAATAACTTTGTGGAATTGTCTGTTAAACTTCACATCTCTGCTAACAAATGGATTATAAAGAGAGGGAGAGCTGGGAGACAATGGTTTTATTATACCTGAGGAATGCTATAAGGTATATGCCAGAGTAACAGGAGGTGTGGGATAACAGGCAATATAAGGAAAGTTGTCTCTGGCTGTTGAAAACATTTTCTGATGCTGATTTATATGTGATGTGTTTGATGAGTGTTTGATATACTGTAATTTTCAGAAGCAAAGAATGAGATTAAGGGGAAATAGATACATGTCTGAAAGGAAGATAAGGCAAAATAAATCCAAACCTAGTTACTGGGTATAGTAACAGGCCAGCAATGTCTAGAATCCTTAAGGTGTTCATCCGTATCAGATCTACTATCTATGTAAAGTGCCTGTTGATGGTCCATATGGACCATGAATCACAAAAAAAGAACAGCCTTGATATCCTGAAAGCCCAGGAAGAGATTGAAAAGTTCGTGAAGGCAGATTTTCAACAAAAGTCAAACAGTGTGAGTTGACGTCAGCAGCAAGCTATGTTTCAGTGGGGGCTGGCTAGAGCTATCTTGGCACAGAGCAAGCTGTCCGTTAAGAGGACACAACATCTGAGTGTTGTGCTGGCCAAAATGCAGGGTAAGGCAAAGAACTACAAGCCCGTCTGTAATGAGACGACAGGATTCATGCATCCTTCATTCATCTATTTCCTGTACTCAGAGCACGGGGATGGGAGAAATTCCTGTTCAGTAATAGACTTGGCTTTGGGCACTGGGTGTACTGCTGTCGTTGTCGTGGGTGCTAAAGTAGTGTTGGCAGTGTTTCTGTGAGAAAACTGCTCTCATCCGTTTTATTGTGATTTTTTTTTTTTTTGGAGGAGTTACAGATCATGTAACGCCTGTGATGACAGAGATTATATTCTTTCAACTCTTTATAGAATCATAGAATCATAGAATGGCTTGGGTTGGAAGGGACCCCAAGGATCGTCAAGTTCCAACCCCCCTGTTACAGGCAGGGCCACCAACCGCCAGATCTGGTACTAGACCAGGTTGCCCAGGGCCCCATCCAATTATTGTATCCAATTATATTGTGCAGATATATATATATATTTTTGTATATATTTATATTATATTCCTTAACTCTTACAAGATACTCCCAGAAGCCCTGACACATGGTTTCTGCTTATTTGCTGTGTTGGATAGGTGCAGCTGGGCTTGATGAAGATGATACAACCATGCCTAGAGGAGAGCTGATAGGAGTACCAGGTGATGATGGTGTTGGGAGTCTGGAGGAGTGCTATCAGCCTCTAATGAGATCTAGAATTCTTGGATGGGAACTTTCAAGAGTCATCGGGATTGTTAACAAGCATAATGACAAGATAGAGAGACTTCACAAGCAAGTTATACTGCAGATCCTATACATTAAGGATTTAAAATGCTGTTGTATTTATCAAGAAGATTTGAGCATTATGTAGAGCTGGCAGCTCAGACTTCTCTGCCTGATTTACTTGCTGAAAGTCAAATATCCCTCAAAAGACATCTGACTGAAAGACTTTTGCTCCACTCAGAGAGCAGAATTTGTGGAGATTTCAGTGAGTATCAGGTGTCATTTTCTGTTAGACCATATGCAACTGATAAAGCAGTACATGCTAACCTTGCCAAAGACCACCAGAGTGTACGGAATGAAGTATACTTGGCTGGGATAACCTGTGGATATGAGTGATTACTCAAACAGGGGTTTACTCACTGACCATTTTACTGAAGAGCAATAGAGTGGAAGAAGTGGAAGACTTCTTTTTTTTGGGGTGTGGATTTCATAAAACCCCCCACTGGGGCTATTCTTGACTTATCATAAGGCAAGGTGGATGTTTTAATGAACAACTTGAGCAGTACCAAGTACTGCTAGCCTGCTGAACTTGCAGATCCCACAGGAGAAAAATATGTTTGCATTAATCAAAAACATGGGCTTTTATGTTCAACGCAAGACCATCCACTTTAATCAATTTAGGAGACACCTTTCCAGCATTTATGAACTGCGTGTTCATAGGACCACATGATTTGATGCATTAACAGTAGTGAGGTGGGGGAAAATGCAAAAATAACCCGTGATGTTTGAATTGGAAAAAAAAAAAAGAGAAAATATTCAATTACAATTCAGTATTAGCTTATAATGGCAAGGGATGGTAAGGAGGGATATAACTACTCTCTGAGACACTAAAACACAGGGGATCTGCTTTCACCAAAAACAAAGAAAAGCTTGGTTAATCGTAGAATTCCTGTCTTATAATTAAATTGGATATTCTATCATTCAGTGATAATAACGAAGACTTTTAGATGAATTCAGTCGTATTGTTGCTTTTATTAGGACAGCATGTCAAAAGCGTAGGTCTAACAAGTTGGTCTGCACAAAGCCTTTTCACCGAGGCTTTGAGCAGTGTAAATAAGCTTTCTGACCCTCCCTGTGTTAGCCTAGACTACTAGAACCATGTGCCAGTGCTGGACATGCAGGTCTATGGATGATGCTTTTCCTGACATGGAAAGGGAGCACTGCTCTTAAAATCAAGAAATGATCATGAAGAGAATTACTCCAAAATGAGTACATTGCCATTGTGTGGGCTATTAGATGAAACACTGTTTCCTCAGTCTCAAATTCAGGCTCCTCAGGGAATGAATAGCAGTGAGATTTTTGTCAATGCCTCATGATACCCACAGTAAGTGCCCTTTATCCCTTCAGGGCAAAGCTTGACAATCTTAAAATTAATTCAGTATGAAGGAATGTAGTTTTGAATGAGTGAATGTTGGCAGGTCTTATTACGATTTTATTTACTTGGCAACCCTTTGTGCTTGAAGCATCTTGCCAGGCTGCATGGGAACAGGCAGATCCACAACCATTTTCATACTTTGCTGTTAGTTACCCACTATCCTTTTTACTGTATAGCATATTTCATAAGTAAGCAGAATGAAAATAGAGATTTTCTTTTTTTTTCTGAGATAATGAGCAAGATATTGTGGAGTACCTGCTTAGCTCCTGCCAAAATTTTCTTTTTCCTATAGAAAAAAAGTGGAAGCTCTGCGTTGTACTGAGACTAACTTAGCAGCACTGCTTTATGTGTGGCATTTTATCAGGTATTATTCAGAAGCCATGAAAGATCATGAAAATCATTGTGAAATGATATCACTATTGTATTTATGCTGATTTGCCAGACCTGAAGATTTGGCTGATTCTGATTTAGCGCTGTACAGCTTCCAGCTTCTCTATGTGTGGGAGAAAAGAGATTGCTAAACAGTAAAAATTCAACCCTTTTTGCTATATTGATACAAAAACAGACCTCTCTGGAGATCTCGATTTTGTAATTGTTTGTGCATTAGGCAGAACATTAATTGGTTTGGCATATTAGTTGACTTATAATTGGGAAATCTATTGGAAGGAAGCATATTCTGTAAGCACATAATTACACACAGTGCCTTTCCAAATTACTAAGATTTACATGCCCCAGGCATGCCTTGAATGTTAAATTTCATTTATTCTATGCTTTATGTTGTAAGCCTCTTGCTTTTATTTTATTTATTTATTCTGTATGTGTGTGTGTGTAAAATACTGCATTTGTCAGAACTTTCTGGAGTTGATCTACTGCTCTCTGATGACAGTGACAGGACCCAAGGGAACAGCATGGGGCTGTGTCAGGGGACGGTCAGGTTGGGGTTAGGAAGAGGGTGGTTGGTCCCTGGAACAGGTTCCCCACGGCAGTGGGCATGGCCCCAAGCTGCCTCAGTTCAAGGAACATTTAGAAAATGCTCTCAGACATAGGGTTTGGATTTTGAGTGTTGCTTTGTGGAGCCAGGATGATCCTTATAGGTCCCTTCCAACTCAGGATATTCTGTGATTCTAACCTGTTTCAGCTCATCTCCAGAAGAACACTTTCAGACCTTTAGATTAAAGAAAACATTAGTTAATGAATTGAAATTTTAAACTGCCAATATTTACGAGAGTTTAAGAAAAGCATGAGAGAATGAGCCACCGTAAAAAAGCACTAAGTAACCCAGAAGAAAAAAGAAAGAAGGGAGATTCTTCCTTCTTTCAAAATCAGTTGGTCAAAATCTGTGGCAAGCAGGTGGAAGGATGTATGCTCACAATATAGGTAGAAAATTTGTTATGACTCTAAAGTGATAGAGTAGCAAAAATAGCAGTGTAATTTTGGGTTGCTGCAACAGGAGCTTGAGTGGAGAGATGATTGTTTCTGGGGAAGCATCACCTCCTGTGATCAGAGGAAAGTAGTGAATGTATGCACGAATTGCAAGTTGTGTATATGGCACTTCCATTCCCTTTGATGAAAATTGAATGTGCTTATCACAGTAAAGACTCTAGCCTACAATTAGGAGGCCAAGAGTAAGCAGTTAAGAGGAAATGCTAAAAGAGATAATCAGTAATTACCATGGTATATATGAAAAACATGAATTACACTGTTGCACTTGAGCTTTAAATCTTCCTTGAACTTCCTTGGTCATATGAGGCCACGCATGCAGGTAACTGTACTATAATCACAGAATTACAGAATTGTGGGGGCTGGAAGGGATCTCTAGAGATCATTGAGTCCGACCCTTCTGCTAAAGCAGGCCCCCTACAGTAGGCTGCACAGGTAGGCGTCCAGGTGGGTCTTGAACGTCTCCAGAGATGGAGAATCCACAACCTCCCTCGGCAGCCTGTTCCAGTGCTCCGTCACCCTCACTGTGAAGAAGTTCCTTTGCATATTGGTGAGGAACTTCCTATGCTCCAGTTTATGGCTGTTTCCCTTTGTCCTGTCCCTACAGACAGCTGAAAAGAGGTTGACCATGTCTCCTTGACTCCCACACTTAAGATACTAATAAACATTAATCAGATCCCCTCCGAGTCTTCTGTTCTCAAGGCTGATCAGACCCAGGCCTCTCAGCCTTTTCTCACAGGGGAGATGCTCCAGGCCCATTATCATCTTTGTGGTCCTCCACTGGACTCTCTCCAGGAGATCCCTTTTTTGTACTGGAGAGCCCAGAACTGGACACAGTACTCCAGGTGAGGCCTCACCAAGGCAGAGTAGAAGGGGAGGATCACCTCCCTTGACCTGCTGACCATGCTCCTAATGTTGATAATGTTGATAAATAATAAAATAATAAAAAATATTATTAATAATTGATAATAGTGATAATAAATAATGTTGATAAAAAAATTTGTTTGCACAGAGAACCTTAACTTCAGTATTTTCAAAATCCTGAGTGCCTGACTTTGTGAGCTTGAATCATTCGCTAAACTACTATAAAAAAAAAGTGGAAATATCTGTTCTATGACGTTCAGACAGAATATGGTAAAGGTATGGCCTTGTCTTTGACTTGGCTTTCCAGTGAGTGAGTATCTCTGTGTTCTCCAGGTACTAGGGATTAGTTCCAGCTGCCTGGCTAAAGCCAGCTCAGGCGTACTATTGCAGAGCAAAAATCCTGCCCAGTAGAGCGCTATAGGATTATCACTCTTATCAGCATTTTCAGGATATTTTCTTATAGAAGTTGTAACAAGTCTTTAGTCAGCATTCATATTGTGACTTTTTTTTTTAAGGTTGACCAATGTTTTGGAAGCTAAACTAATTTTTTATTTTCCCCAGGGACAGTTTATGCCATTCAATTGCATTAAAAATTTCCCCAGCTGAAATTTCAAGCCCTTCCAAACAGACATACCTCAAAGGAAAGCTGGTAAGAATTTGTTGAGGTCAAAGCAAAATGTCCTTTAGTCACACTTTCGGGAATACCTAACTGCTCTGTATGAAATCAATCCACGTGGTTGAAACGAAGATGAAAAATGTTGGTATATAGAGTGTGATAAAACTAAAAAACTGGTAGGTGGGCCACCATGCTTGTATCGTGCTTTAATTACCTTTTTGCTTAGAAGATATTTAGTTATGACATGCCATATAATGTTGTCATCTTCCACCTGTCTTCTGCCTATCGCATGCTATTCTTGCTGTGGCTCTTGGGTCTCTTAGACAGAGAGTATGAGATGGCATTGGTTCCAGTCACTTACTTTTCATTATCCCTTAGAAACTAAAAGTTGCTCCCAAAGAAGAATGAAGGTCAAATCTTGTAATTAAAAGATTTGATTTTCTTTTTTTTTTTATGCAGGGATGGAGAACAGTCTGCAAGACATACTGAGCTCCAAAGAGTTTCAGTCTAATCTAGTTCAGATTTAATTTAGTTCTAATTGCCCCGAATACTAAACTTATCTTAGAAGGCTAGGAAGTACTTTATTTTTCTTGTCGCTTTTAGCTTTCCAACATAACATTTCTCTACCTACCTCTTTTTAATCAAATAAATCTCACTATACTATCTATAGTATATGTGTCTGTATTCTTTGCTCTTTTGTTGAATTTATTTGTTTGGAGTCTGTAATCTTCTATTTTATGCCAAAGATAGGGCACAGTATTTGTCATTTCACTCACACTGAAAAGATGATGTTGAAATGTGAGCAAAATAATGCTGGATCGTGCCTGCTATTTGGGAAGAAATGTACAGTATCTCTTCTCCCCATGCTGATGTGCTGTTTCTGTCCTTTATCGTTTTTAACAACTTCTCAAGTTTTGCCTGAGAACATTTATTAGCCTCTCTTGAGAAAAGCATTTCAAATATCTCTTTGTTGTGCCTTACACTTTAATTAGCCCAGAATCTTAAGGTACCAATGTTTTAGTCTGTATAGCTGTTGCTTCTTACTGGTGTGGCAGAAAAAAAATTAAGCTTAATTTCTGGAGCAATAGGAATATGTTTTAAATGTATCTTGTTATAGGAGCCATTGGTTCTAATATTTATTTTAATATCATATGTAAATAAATGTAACAAATACAGTTTGTTTGTTTGTTTACATCTTTATTTATTACTGCTATGTTCCTGAGAGTCTATGTTGGATTTTTCTTAGCATGAATTGGTGAAACATATTACCTTTTTCTTGCTCTCTCTCTTTCAGGAGATTGGAAAAAGTAATTTAAAATATAAACAAATCTTACACAGTATCATCATTTTAAAGGGTGTCAACAGTAATTTACTGTGGGGATTTTCTTGTAACAAGAAGATGAAAGACAGATGTTTAATGAAACAGTCAATGAAAAAGAATGACTCTTGGAAGAGTGGATAAAACAACTGCAAGAGTGGCAGGTCCTATTGATAGATGGTTTCTATCAATAGACAGATCTGTTTCAAGTGAGCTACACAGCAGGTAATACGAGGGCTGCACCGAAAGTAACGCCTCCTATTTTATTATGTTGTTTCATGATGTCAGAGGCGGTATGGCAGTAGGTTGAACCTTCCCACCTATATTCTGCTCCATGTTGTTGCTGTGTGACAGATGGCAGCGGAGGGGTGGTCTGACAGAATGGAGTCTGACAGGGAAGCGCATATGAAGAAAAGGTGTGTCACTGAATTTCTCTGGGCAGAAAAAATGGCACCCACTGATATTCATAGAAGCTTGCTGAATGTTTTTGGAGGCCAACGAGTAGATGTGAGTACAGTGAGGTTGTGGACGATCAGCATCACCGCATCAAAGCAGTGGTGACAGCAACAGTGGGTCAAATAAAATGGTAGGAAAAAATTGAATTAACATCTGGTTTTTTTTTTTGGTTTGTGATCAGTGAAAGAAAATGAAATAAAGGTTATCTGTGGGAAAGTGTGACCAATTTGCAGAAGAGTCAAATGCAAGGTTTTTCCTATTTTTTTCTTTCAACATTTACTGAGTTTACTTTTTTTCCCCGCTTGCAGATACAGATACTTCAAAAATGTAGGGAATTCTGTTGTTCTCAGAAATTCTCAAGGGCAGCTAATGACACACTGAATCATCAGGAAACTGCCCCAGAATTTTCCCCTTAGGCGTATGATGTAATATATAGTAAAAGTGGCTGTGCGATGTTTTACCTCTGTGGTTTCTGTGCTTGTTATTCAGAAGCTGAGCTTGCTTCTGTTACTCTTTTTTTCTGGTATGATCCAAGTTTCAGGTCTTGGATGTGCTATGATTACAGAAGTCTTTCTAGGTAACCATGCATGACTTGAAAAGGGGGTTGTTTGGAAAAAGGGGGCAGAAATGGTGCTGTTTTTATTTTATTTTTTTTCTGTACTGGGACTCGTTGGAAACACAGTCTTGAGCAAACATGCTTTTCTTGTGAGCATAGAATCATTAAGGTTGGAAAAGACCTCTAAGATCATCTAGTCCTACTGTCAACCCATCACCGCCATACCAACCACGTTTTGTTAAATCAGACTATTCAAATAACAACAAAGTTCCAAAAGGAAAATAGAAATGATGCACCCTTGGGAAAATTCAGTGATGGAGGTGGCAACTTATGATTGTATTAGAATTCCTCCTGAGAGACCAAAGATCCTCACTCTCCTGCTCTCCCCAGCGTCCCTTGCTCTTCTATGGTAAGGCATGCCTCCTTATGCAGAGCGTAGCCTCCTCTTATGCCAAGCATCTGTCACAAAAAAAAAAAACCATCAGGAATATCCATCAAAGTGTGATGACAAAGTATCTACTTTACTAAACTGGAGGCATTCAGGCAGAAGCCTTTCTCTAGCAACTAAATGTAGAAAAACGAAAGTTCCTTCCAACTATGGAGTTCTTCTGATTTCCCATGACATAGATCTGGAATAGTGTGAAGATTCAGCAGGAGCACATTGTTTTCCTGCTAGATCTAAGACTGCCAAGATTTTTGTGACAGAAAATAGTTCAATTTCCCAAGAAAACACATTCTGATTTCTATGATAGCAGGAAGGAACTTTGAAGATATGACAGGTGAGGTGTGGTTGCTTTGACTAAAAGCATAGATCTTGATGCTTGAAGCATGAAAATGCTTGGGAGTGATTCACCTGGAGCATTAGCCCACCTTAAGAATCATGCACAGCCTCCAGAGCCCCTACCTGTCTGGATGCAGATGATGAGGCTCTGAGGTACATGTCTGCCTCTCAGACACGTACCTCATACTGAGCAGTAGCTCCAGCACTGTGGTTGGTTTGGTTGATCTCTGCTTCCAGATGTCTTATACCACATGACATGTATTTCCGTGTCAAAGCCACTCATATCTCATATAGCAGGCTCACTCTTCCCTTCCTGGAAGCACCTGTGATTACCAGCAGTCTTCCCACTACTTGTTTGTAGTGTCTGGCTGGGCTGATGACAATGGCCCTCCTTCACAACAGGCTTTTGGAGCTCCTACAGGGCAGTTCTCCATGAGCCTGGAAGTGCCCAGCACCTTCACCAGCAGAGGGTCTGTGTTGTCTGTGAGTGATGCTACACCTGGCTGGAGAGCCTGGCTGGGGGTCTTTATGATTGGGGCAGACACCTTTCCCTGCTAAAAGGGGCAAGAGGCAGGAGAGGCCTTGCAAGAGACACAGGATGAATGTGGAGTGCAGCTGGATCAGATTACTCATGCTTCATGGCCAAGGTAAGTCATGGCCAGACATATTGTAGTCACTCTTTGTGTCTGGTGCAATCTGAGTTTCAGATCCTGGATGTGCTATAATTGTAAAAGTTTGTCTAGGCAACACTAGGAATGGAGCAGCTGAATGAAGGTTGTCCAGGAGTGCTGATCTCCAGGGATTCTCAGGATTCTCAGTCAATGTGTGCTTCTTCACCTAACTGGACACTCGCAGAGGAAGGAAATGGCACAAATTGGTTTGCAGAGGGATCAGAAAAAGAATTTTCTTACAGAAATGCTACAAAAAATATAAGGCTGAGCCAGATTATGGGGTTGCTTAATTAGGCTCCTAGATTATGAACAAATTCAATTACAATTATTCCCTTTTAATGATTCTCAGCTGAAAAAGAGCCTTTACCTCAAGGACTTACCCCATCCTTGGAGACATTCAAGGTCAGAGTGGATGGGGCTCTGAGAAGCCTGATTTAACTGTAGGTGTCCCTGTTCATTGCAGGGGAATTGGACTAGGTGACCTTTAAGGGTTCCTTCCAACTCAAATGACTTCGTGATTCTATGTTTCTATGACTGCTTTTGAGATTAGCTGGATTTTTCCAAGGGAACATCTCTGAAATAAAAGGGTTTTTCCCCCACCTTTTCTTTTTTTTCCTACGGAGTGAACCCCAAACAATGATTTTGCATGATCAGAAAGTCTTCCAGTAAAAAAAAAATATGGCTTGTGCACCTTTCTGTGCTACATGTGAGAAATGCACTGAATGGCTACCAATGTATGTGTTTCTTTGGGATTAACCCAACAGCATGGAACGCGCGTGTGGGAGTCTTGGGGTGGTGGTTGTGAACTGCAGGTGTGCCAAGTGTTTCAAATTCCTGGGGTGAGGACTGTTCTGCACAAATATGCTCTGACAGATTCACTTCGTGGATTGCAATGACTGATCATTTCTTAAATGAAATATCAGTTTCACTTGCCAAATATAGTATGTAAATCTCTCTGCTTGGCAGCCTGAGTGTACTGAGTATGATTTTACTGGCATGTGTGTGTTGCTTGCTGCTTTGTTGTACTTCAAGAAAACTTTTGAGTATGGCTACCACTTCTTATTTCTTTGCAATTAAATGGAAGACAGCTAGCGATTAAATAAAGAGTGTCATTAATCCTATGCATCTACACTGAGGCAAAATTTACTATCAATGAACTGGAGATGGCTGGTTCTTAGCAGAAAGGAAATTAGCTGTTTTTATTATCAAAATGCTACCTGAAAAATCAAAGTAAAACAAATGCAGGCAGCTGTAATGGTAGAAATACTGGCTGCTTGCAGTGTCTCTCTCATTTCCTCTCCTTTTTGATCCCTTTTTGTACTTCTGCAGAAGCTCTCCCCACCAGGCTTCTGCCTGGTGTTTAGTTACTATAGGCTCCCTGTTTATTCAGAGTAGAGAAGTAGCTGCCACCCAAGGGCAATTCAGTTCTTTCAGCTCTGGAATTATCCCAGGGAGTACCTTAGTTTCTCCTTCTGTTGATGAAGCCTATGATGACTGAATTCCCAGTCAGGCACACCATTAGGAAGGAGCTGAGAGAAGGAGGACAGCTCTCCTCCATACCTGCTGGCACTGCCTAACTTTCAAGAGCTCTTGCCAGCTCCCTGCCTTGGACAGTGGTCTGGGAAACACAGAGTGTGAGCAATCTGGCAGCTCCTCCTCTGGCTGGGCAGCTGGAGCAGTTGCCATCTGCAGTCATATTCCCTTGTCTTTGTGCTCAGATTTATGTATAACCTCCAGAGAGGTTCATCGTCGCAGAAATCATCATGTAGACTTCAGATACAGCCCGCAGTGTCCATCACTGGTTTTCGTCTTGAGGAAATGCTGCAGAGGAGCCTGTTTGGATATCAGCTGGAGAATTAACCTGGTCAAGTTGGCTCTGCTGAGGTAATCAAATTAAATGCTAAGAACGTGGTATGCGTGACATCAGTTTTTGGTGCCACTTCTAGAAAGGGAGAGGGATGTCTTGCTGAGCAGGCTATGCTGGATTCTCTGTGGGCCAAGGTGCAGTAATTAAGGTTGCATGCTAAGGACCTTTTGCAAAATTCTCCTCTGCCTTCCATTGCTATTGCACTGGCTGATCTGAGAGTCAGGTTTCTCCCTTTTTTGTCTGCCTTCACCCATCTCCTTCTGTAACCCTCTGGTGTGTATATTCACTCTTTCATGGCTCTGATTCATGAGAGTTTCTCTTTTCTGTTCAGAAGAATAGTAGTAACTCATGACTGCCTTCTGGTTGGCAACTTTAAAGAAAATCTTTTTGGCCCATACAGAAAATTGCAAGTTGTATTGTCTACGAAGGAGTCACCCACACCAATGTGTAAAAGGTGATACAAACTCATGTGGGAGTTAGCAAGTCCTTCCAACATGCTTTCAGGTCAACTGTTTCCCCTGAGTTTTATATTATTCCATTTGATGACAAGGAAAGTTTCTTTCACTGTGTTCTGTTGTACTTGTAAAACATAAAAATGAAATGTGTAAGCCCACGAAGTTCATATAAATCCTCTTGCTCTGTTTATTCTAGCTTGGTTCTTGTGTACACTTATTTATGGGTAAAAAAAAATCATCTAAAATTTTCTTTATACTGTATCTCTGTTTATTGTCATAATGGAAATCCTCAAAACCACAAGTCACCAGAAGCACCTCAGTTCTGAACTTTTAAGCTAGTAAGTCCTGGAAGCTTTTCTCTCCGGAGCTATTTCAAAATGTCAAGAGAAGAATTATTCCATCGCTTTAGCTATAACAGTCACTATCTTAGATAAAATATATGATTCTATTTCCCTGTCATTTGGATCATTTGATTGGATATATTTTGCAATTTTCCTCTTAATTGGAATTTTTGCTTATTCTTCTTGAGAATTATCGTGCACCTAACCCCATAATTTCCAAGCAAATGTGTATCAGTGTTTTGTCGGTTGACATCATGATATTAAAAATCTTTCACATTCTTCCTTTAGTGGTAGTTGAATCATCACCAGGGGGCATTTACTCGGAGTGCAAAAATGGAATTACTAACCAAACACAGCAAAGGTTAAAAAATGCAAATAGTATTAAAAATGAATGAAGTCTCACTGCATGAAAGTCATATCCATAAATAGAATATTTCAGCTGTTCACTAAGGGTTTTTTCATTCTCTGCTTTCTTTCCATTTGAAATAACTGAGAGCCAGGGTCTGTGAGATGAAGTGCAGTTCAGGTTACTTCTAGCTGTTAAAAAAGGAAGATAGGTCAAATGAGAGGCAGCTGTCATCCCTATAGAGATGACAGCCCCTGATCCTGCCCTTTGCTCTGATTAGACAGACCCAGCCAAAATAAAGGGGGTGTGAGCTGAGCTGTCAAAGCTGGTGAAATGCCCACAGCATGCTTTCAACTGCTTTGTGTTACATGTGAGTCATTTATAAGGGTGAACTACAAGCACAAATTTATTACTGAAAGCAAAGCTGTTGGATATGATAGCATTAACTGTTTAGGATATACAAAGGTTGCTCTGAAAGTAATGCCGCCTATTTTATTATGTTGGCCCACAATGTCAGAGGCGGATGTTGGTGGTATGGTACCAGTGGTGTGTAGTGATAGGACAAGGAGCAATGGCCAAAAACTGGGACACAAGAAGTTCCACAAAAATGCGTGGAAGAACTTCTTCAGTGAGAACTTCAGTGAGGGTGGTGGAACACTGGAACAGGTTGCCCAGAGAAGCTGTAGAGTCTCCTTCTCTGAAGATATTCAAGACCCTTCTGGATGCCTACCTGTGCAACCTTATTGTAGGGAGACTGCTTCAGCAGGGGAGTTGGACTTAGTGATTGCTTGAGGTCCCTTCCAACTCCCACAGTTCTATGATTCTGTGATCAACTTCCAAGTTACATCATGTGGTTGAAATATGGATAAATGTATATAAATATAGATTGAAGGAGAGCTAGCTTTGGTTGGGTTGATTCAAGCCTCTTGGCGTGAACTAGAAAAATATATCTTTCTTATGAGCTAACATGAGCAGTTAAAGCTTTTGTGGTAAAAACTGCCTTGTTTTAGTGCAGGACTGTGTGCTGGTTATATGCTGGTACGACCTGGCTTTCCCACACCAAAGTAACACTACCTCCTCTAATGAAACACATCCCGGTGAAGGAGCTTCCTCTGGGACACTGCCAGCATGCGCTGCATTCTCTGTCCTACTAACTGTCCTCCTCTGTCCCCCAGCATGCCTGGGCCTCTGTCAATCACCCTGATTACAGATTTGAACTCTGCTGCACAGAAGTCGTAATGTCCCAGAAGCAGTTGCTTCTGCTCTTAAAAATTGCTAATTATGGAAGTGTCCTTTTTCCCATTAGCTCACAGCTGCAAGCAGTAGCGCACCTAAAATTAGGCTAAAATGTAAAGCAGGAAAGGGGACACTGAATCCTTCCTTGGAAAAAAGGAAGAAGGGTGGAGAGGAGGAGAGACTGTGGAAATCATAGAACCACAGATGGGTTTGGGTTGGAAGGGACCTCAAAGCTCACCCAGCCCCAGCCCCGTGCCATGGGCAGGGCTGCCCCCCACCAGCTCAGGCTGCCCAGGGCCCCATTCAACCTGGCCTTGAGCACCTCCAGGGATGGGGCACCACAGCTTCTCTGGGCAGCCGTGCCAGCACTTCAGCAACCTTTGAGTAAAGAATTTCCTCCTAACATCTAAACTAAATTTCCCCTCTTTTAGTTTAAAACCATTCCCCCTTGTCCCATCACTATCAGACCGCTTAGAAAGTCAGTCTCCCTCCTGCTTACAAGCTCCCTTCAAGTACTGGAAGGCCACAATGAGGTGAAGTCTTCCTGGACCCTTCTCTTCTCCAGGCAGAACAAGCCCAGCTCCCTCAGCCTGTCTCCATAGGAGAGGTGCTCCAGCCCTCTGACTCCTGCATGTCTCAGGAGGATGGAGGCCTCCTGCCTGGCTGGGGGACATATGTAGTATGTGTGTGGGTAGGCTGGCGCTGAGATGAAGGATGCTAGGGAGAAAGGTCCAATGTGTCACTGTAGCCAGTGTATCCAATGTATCAATGTATCGTGATTAGAAAGTCTTCTGGTTTCATTAACAGCATTTTAGGCCAAAATTTTTAACAATCTAAATGTCATGCAGGGGTCCAGATGTTCCCAGAGCTCAGAGGAGGTACTTGAGCAGCTTTATCTGAGGCTTCATCCTGATCTCTGTGTAAACCATTTTCTCATGAAAACAAAGTTTCAGTGACATCTTGCTAAGGACCCCTGACTGAAAATGGAACTGATTTTGCACCTCAGAAGGTTCTGTATTACCAAACTTTGTATGGCATTGCTATGCATTTGTATGACATGGCATGAACCAGAATTTCTATGGCAGAACACGAGGAAGGAGAATCCCCTTTTGACATTGGGCTGGCAGGACAGCTCTGTATACACTTGTCGCAGGCCTGCTGTCATGGATATGCAGTCAGGGAGGTGAGGAGAGCAGGCTGTGCGTCATCCCTACTATTTTTGACTGCAGAAGTACTGCTAGTGGCCCAGGGTGGCTAAATTTATGCTAGAACTGCCTGGAGAAGGCACATGGTTTAAGCACTGTGTTGTTTTACTAGGTATGAAATCCTACAGGAAAAGCAGAGAGATGAGGAGTAGGTAACTCAGCAGCACAGAGCAGAGGGACTGAGTCTTCCCAGCCTGCCTGATGCCTTCCAGGCCAGCAAAAGCTCCTTAGGGGTCTTATCAGAGTGATGAGTGTCCTAAAGCTTGGTAACTCATTAAATTCCAGCTATCTTTTGTGTGCATTCACTGAGAAATGGCTGCTTTGTATGTTCCCTTCTAAGCCGTGTCTATCTTTCTTGCAGAGCCTCTTTGCACATGGTAAAACTGGCTGAATAGGATGACCCTGAGAGAGAAGGGCTACACCCTAAACAATGACAGTAAGATTCCCTGAATACGTGTGAAAGCAGATACGATTTAGCATTTGCTCCCAGATGAGCCTGTAGCCAACAAATAGTGAGAGACAAACCTGTGCTGCCCTGGACGTGGTTAGCCCCAGAGGAAATCACTGACGTTTTAACCACTGGCACCATGCCTCTTTTGTGCCACTGGGGAGCTGTCCCCAAAGCACGGCTGGATTTTTAAGGTTCAAACAGGAGCAGGAACAGAGATACTCCTAAAAATAAGGGGGAAAAGCAGAAAAATAGAACAACTACACCCCGCCACCTTGTACTAGTTCCAGTACAGTTGTTGCATCTTGGCCGTTGCTTTTAACACTTTTGGGCACCCCAAGACAAAACCTAACAGATACATTCTTCAGGAATCTGATTTACTAGTCATGTGTCTCATCTGATTTTTGAATTCATTACATGTTAGTTTCATTGCAATTCCTAACGCTGTGTTCGACAGTTTAACTACACATTATGTGAGAAGATGCTTCCTCTAGCTTGTTTAAGTCATCTCCTTACTAAGCTCACTGGAATGCCCTATAACTCTTGGACTGAGAAAGGCAATGTGAAATCCTTCAGTCTTCCCCTTTTTTACACCACTCATCATGCCAGAAACCTCCAGTGTACTTCTTTTAACATATGCTTTAACTTTATATTTTTCCAACGGTAGTAAAAACAAAGTGAAAACCATAAAAATTACTTTTCTTAAAAAATATTTTCCTTTCTAAAGAAGGAAGAATAGGCTGAAACTCATGATTGCAATCCTTTCTTTGATAATCCACGTATAGTTTAATGTGATAACTACTGATAACTACTAATGAGAGACTAAGATACTGCAAGGATATCAGTTTCAAGTCAGGTACAGACATATGAAGAAAGGACTGTTAGGAAAAGGTATTTTATTGTATAAAAACTCCAGTCTGGAGGCTTTCAAAACTGATTTTAAAAGTTATAAGAAAACACAAGAGGACCTTGTATGACAAAAAGAAGCAGACAGTTTCCACGTGTATATAAATTGTTGTGAAATGTGTCTGAATTACAGTGTTCTCAACATTGACAAAAGAAATAAATGTTAACAACAGGTGATAGGGCTGAGCAATATTATGTGAGTTGAGGCACTTCCTTGAAAATATATCAGCTGGGTATGTACTGTACGGAAAAAGAAGTAGATCTTCCAACTCCAATTCTTACTGTTGACTAAAAAGCAATTTAATAAACTGTGTTCTGACTAGGAGGCAAAGTGTCTTCTTTTGAGAAATTACTTTATGAAATTGTTAAATAAAAGTTAAGTATTGCTCCCGTAGCTTGTTCTAGACATGGTGAAGCAATTCTCCATTGACAGAATGATTCTTTAGTAATCAGCTGAGAAACTATACTTTTAACATTATCAATGCTATTAAAGATCAGCCAGAAGATTATGTTCCACTCCCATCTAGTGGTGAATACAGTGTGCACGCCATAATCTCTTTTTTTAAAGAACTGTAGCAATTTGTGCTGTCCTTCCTAGGAATGAGAGTGTGGAGTGATCTTACTGCAGCTTTCCCTGTGGCAGAGAACAGCTCTAAGTGGCTTAAAATTGCAAACGGACAACTTCTAAATTAGAGTAAATGGATTTGAATCTGTAAAGATGAAAAACAAAACTGAGATACTGTGAATGTAACTGTGCTGTTTAGGTACAAAATAAAATTAAGACAATTTTTTGCTGGAGTTTTAAGACTTAACTTTTTTTTTTCACTTTTAACGTATGCAGTTCATAGCAGGATGAGACTGTAAGATGACAGGTCATGTACTCAAAAACATGTGAGTAGCAATTTGTTTGGCTTTCAAATAGCTGAGATAGAGTGAGTCCCACCAGCAGCGCTTTTCTGGAGCTGCCAGTAACTGCTCATACCGTTTAGCTCCTTATGCCTCCATGTTGGAGTCTATAATTTTGCCATTTGCCTGTAGACTTAGCATAGACTAGTGCTACAGTATCAGCTTTCATTAAAGACTGTTCCTTGTGCTACGATTGCAAAGCAAATCTACTGGAGCTGTTTATCTAGAAATAGAGCAATGCAAATCTGAGACTAGAATTAAGATGTATAAAGTAGTGTTAATTAACTTTCTTGATTACCCAAATCATCTTTTGAAGCACAGAATCATGAAACAAGATTGTTGGGAGAGACTCCAAGAGGTCATACAGTCTATTCCTGTGCCAAAAGATGGTATTGCCTCTACGAGCATCATTCCTTGACAAGCAGTAATGCAACCTATTTTTAAATGCCTCCTAAGTTGGATCTTCCACATTCCTGCTATGGCTGACTCCGTACTTCTATGTCCTCAGTGTTAGATTTATTTTTTCCCATGGAGTCCAATCTGAATCTTTTCTGTTACAGTTTAAGCCCATTCATGCTTGCATTCCCCATAGACAGCCCTGTTTCCAGTTTGGGATTTTCTTGGGTTCAGATTGTCTTTTTCGGTCTTCTCTCCTGTCTGAGCAACATTTGCTTGTTCAGTTTTTCCTTTCTAGATCTCTGATCATTCTGATTTCTCTGCTCTGTACTTCATTATTTGTCCTCAGAAGCAGAGTTAGATATGTAAATCATTACTCCTGCTCATAACTAACAAGCATGGGCAGCCCAGATGGATAACTTATTGTTTTTATGGGCTATACTCCTATAGTTATGACGTGGTAGGATATATACCTACCAGCACTGGACGTTATTGACTCTTGTTCTTCTGCTCATGATTCACTGAAACTCGAAGTCTTTTTTTTGCAGATCTGCTCTCTCGTTTTCCATCCGTTACTCATACACTTAATTCTTCCTGCACTGTTTTTAACTCGACCCTGCTGAATCTTATGCTACTTTAGTGTCGACGGTTTACAGGCTGGTTTGGCCCGGTTCCGTGACCAGCGGGGCGGAGGGATTTCACAAAATCTGCACCTCTGGAAAAGGGAAACAGGGGACCCCAAAATAATTAAAAACAGTGGCAACGATCTGAGGAGAAACAAACTAATTTACTAAATATATTATCGGAATGCAAGATAACAGACTATAATACAATATAATTAGAATTGAAGCTAATAAATCAAATATAATGAGAGAGAGAGATTGTCCAAAAGCTGGGTAGGCCTCACCATAACGCTGAGGTGAGATGTGCAGTCTGGTTGAGCAGCAGGGAGAGAGTCTGACGAAGAAGAGCCCCGGTCAGATGACCTACCAAGGCCTTATATCTGTTCCCCCTGAGCAGAATGATAACAGCACAGCGAACAGTCCTCTGGGGAATGTAGTTCTTCTTCTCTTCTGGGAGAGCTACCCAGAACCCTTTAACTCCCAGTGCACTACATGATGTTATGATGTGGAATACTGATAACCAAAAATCATAAAACCATGACATTTAGAAATAATTTCTTCTGATTGTCAATTACTTTGAAATCTAACCCTGTTCTAAATCTTCAGACCTTTTTTAACACTTTTTCATTCAGTAGGAATATTTCCTTTTCCTCCTTCCTTCAGTACTTGATAGTGCTAGGTCTAGGACAGTCCTGCAGGACTGTAAGTCTGTGACAGTACCTATTGTAGTTTAGTTTTAGTTTTTTTTTAGTTTTAGTTACATATCTCCCTGTTTTATAGATTCTTGAAGATATTTGTTTGTCTTAGTGTTCTGGGGGAACTGAAAACTATTAGCTATACTTAGTCTTGTTTTTATCGCCTTTTAAAGCTAGGTGCCATAGTTTCCCTTTTCGTGTTTCACAATAAGTATTCCACCCTCCAAGCGTGCTCAAAGAATGCTACTGTCACTACTTATGTTCTATTAGCATAATATACATAAGGCTTGGCTGATTTAAAGAAAACATACTACCTTCTTGATCTAAATACTTTTTAACTTGTCTTATGCTAGCCTAATCACAGGTCTAACTCTTCTGTCACTTGTTTTGTTCATTAGCTAATTGATTTCTGGTTTAGTGTGGAGACAAATACAGAAATGCATTTGGTCCTTGCTGATGCCATCTGTCAATACATTTTCTTTTCAATCAAGCAACAGATCAGCATTTTTCTTTGTCATCTTGTTACTTGGTATCCATTGTTGCCTTTGAAATCTCTTATCTACTCAAATCTTGGACATTTCTGAGTTTTTCCCCAGTTGTTTATGCAATTGCTATATTTTATATACACCCTAATCACACTGACCTAGTTTCCATGGGTGTGTACTTATTTTCTGCATTTGACATAATCAGAAAGACCATGAGTTAGCTAAACTCAATTCTCATTGTGGATTCTGACCTTCCTCTGCCTTGGTAAAGCTATCACCTGCAAACTCACATCTGTAGCCTAACAAGGTTTCTGAGAGCCCTTAAACGTTCTTCTAAGAGCATTTTCTTTTCTTTATATTTGTGACCTGAGAGATTTTATCTATGAATTCTCTGTGCTTTTTGAAGTTTGTCTTCTTGGTATCCATTTTTATTACCTTTTTCAACCTCCTCCTTTCCTAGGGAATGGGAACGTTATCTTTACACAAATTGTATCCCATTCTCAATTGCTTTCTGATTCCGGTGAGGATAAAAACTACCAGAGCATTCTCTAGCTTCTTCTTACAATCTCTGTTAAAAAAATCAGCATCTCAACAGGTACATGCAGCTGTGTCCTTTTCCAAACATTTTTGGGTTGATTGAACAGCTTTACTAACATTAACATTAAGTCTTCAATAGTTGCAAGCAATCGTGGCAGATATTCAAAGAAAATTGCATTGACCAAGAGTCCCCCAGCTCCTGATGCTAGTGTGCATGTTCTTTCTGTTTCTTCACCAAAGGTTGTTAAGCCATTCTCCCTCAGCAGTTTGGACATACAAGCATCAGTGATGCACAAAGCTGTGCTCTCACTCTATTTTTTTTTTTTTTCCTAGAAAAAGTTATGCTACCTACATTAACATCCGAATTATTCCATAAATATAATAATGGATGATGATATTGGCATAGCCCACAATGGGAGATAATTGAAATTATATAAAGATTCCTTCAATTGGCGAGGCTGAACAACTCTAAGTCTGCGTTTGTTGCTAAAGGTAGGAACCTCATCTTTATAAGGCCTGCGCTTCCTTCAGATGTTTTCAGAGCAACAAAAATACAAAGTAACCAATTCCCACAGGCTACAGTTTAGTTTTACATCCACAGTTCTGCAGCAGAGCAATGGAAATTCTAAAGACGCCGTCTCATTAATCGAAGCTAGAACAATGAATGGAGTGAGACCGTAATGGCATTGGTCATTGGTGTATTCAGTAAAAACGTCTGTTCTTCAGTTCACTGAGTTCAGAAGAATCTCAGATCTACTTCTTCACGCTTCTCAGAGTCTAGATGCTTTGAGGTACAGTTTACAGTAATTTTGCATTGGAGTACACAAGCACTGGCTGTAATTAATTTTCCCTAGCTTATGTTCCCAGCATATACTTTGGCAAGGCATTACAAAACAGAAAATACCATTCAAATAATCAGTGTCCTTGAAGATAAGATAAAGCCTTTTAAAATTATGTTCCATTCCTCATCTAAAATGTTAAACTGAAGCTTCACTTTGAAATGTTTGTTTAGTGAGACGAAAGGGAAAGACACACTGGTAGATGGAGTAATCCTTAGCCTTCCTGAAATAGTAGGTTTTTTATTTTTTAGATGATTCTGTGTATTATTCAGAATATCATAGAATCATAGAATGGCTTGGGTTGGAGGGGACCTTATAAAGTTCATTCAGTTCTAACCCCCTGCTGTGGACAGGGTTGCCACCCACTAGATCTGAGGATTAAGTTAAATAAAGGCATCAGCTCTCAAAAAAAGATATTGTAAAGCATTTCTAAATCCTCTTTGGGTATGCAGATAGATGTGGAGAGTGCAAGTGAGGAGAGCATCTAAGTTTTGGCTTGAAGGCATTGGCTTTCTAGTATTTTAATAGGCAAGCTGTTCAGTAAACAGAAGGGAGATCTGTAATTCCTCAAGGAATCTCTGGAGGGATTTAAGCCACGTATATTCTGTTTACAAATATTTCTCATCATGTGGATATGTCGTGATATTTTTGCTTCTTAAATTGTTAGAAATATGAAAGCCAAATACCTAATGCTTAAAATGCCTTTGCTTCCCTCAGTGTATTCCTCCCATGAAATTTTATTCCTCTTGACATCATGCTGTACAGTAAATATTGTATTCAAATGTTTGCAATCAATTTCATTAAGAGAAGAAGAAGGAAAACAAATGAATTTCTGAGTCTAATCATCCAATTGTCTCCAATTTTGATCAAGAAAAGGAGATATATGAAAAAAATTAGAAAGAAAAAAAGGAAGACCTAATTTGAAAAAATTGATTCTGTTGTGTCAGTAGGACCGTCTCCATTTTGACTGGAATTATCAGATAGACTAAAAAAAATAAAATCCAGTGCACTATAGAAATGCAGGATTGCAGAAGCTACCAGTACTCCTCTAGAAATTCATTTAATGCAGCACCTTTGGGCTCAAGCTGTCTCTCCACAATCTTTCCAAAGGCTGAGTATTTGATTTAGGACACAGGTTTAATGTGAAAAAAAATTGGCATACCAGGGGTTGCCATATTTCAAAGCCACAATGTATTTTTCCATACTTGAGATCTGCTTTCATTAGATTTGCTGGTGGATCTTGGAAGGTCCTCTTCAGCTCCTCTCCTTTTTGTCTCATATCTAAGCTCTGCCAGATGTCGTTGTCCCTCTGCACTGTGGTAGCAGAACACCGTGGCTTCGGGCCCATGCTTGGTGTGAAGACCACCAAACCTTTCCCCAGAGTCCTGGGAAAAGGACCTGAGTGTTATTTTTCCTTATTTGAAACATCTGATTTAACAAAAGGGCAGAATTTATCTGCAGGTGAAGAGGGACCAAAGCTAACCCTAAAATGTAAACCAGCAGCAGTGCACATCCTTCCCAATATTGTGCCTCTGCTTTCAGATCTGCTGTTTCTAACAGAGCACATCAGTGAATGCATTAAGTGAGTTCTGTTATGCACTGCTGGTCGTCTGGAGCAGAAAGAATATTAAATGATGAAAAGCAGGTGTGAAATGTGTTCTGTGAATACACTGGAGATATGTCTCGATTTGAAAACAGACTGAGAGGTATACCAGCCTTTCTTAGGAGAAAAAAAATATTTGGAGGCCATGATAATTAGATGAAATGGTTTGTTTCTTCAGTTCTCCATGTGGTATCAATTGTGAGAGACATTTTTAAACTCCTGAAGAAATACATTCTCATAATGCGTAAATGTGGAAATGAATGATGAAGGACCTCTGTCACCAGACATGGGAGCTGTCTGCGCTGCATGCAGAAGGATTTCAGGGTGGGTAAAGGAACTTGCTTTTCCGTAAAACACTTGCAGTTAGCAAGAAATAAAATAAAACATATGTATATATATTTTCTGCTTTATGCAGCTTGTGGAAGAAAGGTAGACTTCCCAGAGGCAAGTTAAGATTAAAATTATGTCCTCCAGTAAGATGAGGAATGCAGCTAGTTCCTACTTAGTTCCACACAGTGAAATGCAAAAACCACAGTGTTTCATTCTGGATGCTGATTGAGACACAGATTATATCAGGCTTTTGCAGATATTTCCAGTTCTCCCTGAGTGCTTGGGTGACTGTTATATCTTGAGGACAAGAAAGAAACCTGTGCTTCCTCTGCCTTCACAACAGACAAACACAGTGTAGACAGAAGGAAGAAAACAAACCTTTCATTAAAAAAAAAACCAAAAACACAACCATTTTTTGTTATTCCATTGAATCATCTAGGGTGGATATACACTGTATAATGAGATGGGATGCAGAGATGCCCCAAGTAGCCTTGGCTGACCTGACTCCAGACTTGCCAGTGAGTCAGATTTGCTGAGGCTGGTGACAGGTACTACACACAAGGCTGAAAATGAGGTCCTGACCCAAGGATGAGAAATCCTTGTGGATTTATTCCATCAAATAGGCGTTGAATAAAGGCCATACAAGTGAGGGATCTTTTTCCAACAGGAAACCAGAGGGATCAAAATCACAGATAGTACGTGTCTGAAAATGCCCGTTACTTCTATGTAATGGACAGGACCCATGGATGTGGCTCTACTAGTAGTTTGTGTAGGACTGCTGTTATTATTTAAATTATTAGTGATGCAAACTGTGTAAGGAGATGAAGATTTCTAGTGTGACATGAAGGTTCCAGCTTCCTCAGAGTCAGTAAGCACAGGCCATGTTGCAACATGGAGAGTTGTTAGTTATTGCTGGTGAAATGCTTTTCAAAGCGAGATGTAGAGCAGTTACACTGAGGGTGAAAAAAGGCTGCATTTAAAAATAAAAAACTGGATTGAAGGGAGTTTGTCAGTATTTTAGATGTCTGTAGTATACAAACAAAATTTACTGTTGACTTGAATGTGAGAGGCATTCTGAATACAGAGGAGAATTAGAATAGGCAGTGTTTCTTTTTGTATTCCAAAACAGCATAAAAACAGGATAAAGTGGGACAGTGGAGGTCATTTACTGAATGGAAACTGTTATTACCTCTGCCTATAAACTGTGAATGCATCAGTCAGACATGGCAGAACTAAAGAAAAACTGCCTGTATTCTTTGATTTCAAGCTGTATGTGAAGGCGATGGAAAAACACAGACAGTGAAGAAGCAGATGAGATCTTGGAGCCTGCTAAGGAGAGTACTTCCAGCAGTGATGAAGTAGGCTGTATTGCTAGTAGTAATCCCATGGCACCACTTCTGCATTTTGCAATTCTGGTTATCCTTGTTCAAGAGAGTTTTGAAGGACCATACTCAATAAAGACGAGCTGGACTTGCTATCGAGACCATTATCTTGTGGTTCATAAGAAGAAATGGAAAAGCTTCACTCGCTTAATCTGCTTAAAGAACCTGAAAGAGAACAGGAACAACAGCGGTTTGAAAAATGGTATTTTGGAGAATGTTCTGCTTGTTACATTGCTGGCAGAAAAGGGTCAGCGCTGAGGTCCAGCAGCCTCCCTCCTTGGTGTGCACTGACTCGGTGCTTTACTAATGACTTGGAGGAAGAAATAGGATATGCTTATTAAATTTGCCAGTGACCGAAACCTGAGAGAAATTGCAATGCTGGTGATGGGAGAAACAATTCGGAATCAAGCCAGTTCACGGAGCTGTGGATTTATTTCCCATTTCTGTGTCTGCAATGTGAGATGCGCGAACATGCCCTCTCCTCATCTTTTCTGTCATCCCTGTAAAGTGCTGTTTCCCATCACTGCATGTTTTTCCCTGGCTCTGCTCTGTGCTTCCAGCCAGACAAAATAAACACACGGTGCACTCATACTGCAACCTTGTCCTCTGTCTCAGATGTAATTTTCATCTTTTCCCCCTATCCGGTCATTGATTTTCATGCAGCTTGAAAGAACTTAATGCCTATGCAGCTTTTCAACTAAATCAGATAGAGAAGCAAACGAGTTCCAAGAAAATTGAAGAGAATTAGAAAGTATCAGGGAAACAGATAAAGCAACTGCCTAAATGTGTGTGTTTTGTTTTCTGAGGAATTGGGTGGAAAATAAGATTCAGTTCCATTTGCAGTAACCCTCAAACTGAGATAGGGAATAATAGCCATATAGCAGCTCTTCAGAAAACAATATGGCAGCCAAAGTGGATCCCAAGGTAATCATGATTCAAAAATTCAAAGCTCATGTTAGTACATATATGAAAAGGAACAGAATATTTCAAACTTTGCAACATAGAGTTATCTTATTTGCAGTACTGCCTCCATTCTTGGATAGCACAGTTTGCTGTAATGGGGACCAACTGGAAGCTGCCCAGAATGGCTGGATGTCTAGAAAGCATGATTTATGTGAAAAGGTTGGGATAATTTGTATAGCTTCCACTATTAAAATAAGAGAGGGAAAAGTGCTAACAGTCTTCCAGTACTGCTTGTAAAATGAAGTTCTCCATGTACGTTTCCAGGTATGTTGCGGATGGGACAAGGAGAAACAGACAAAATTTTTCAGGAAGGGAAGAGGCAGATTAGACATTAAGAAAAAAATTCCCTAATTAGAGTTTGGAATGTTTGCCTAATTGATTTTAATATTTACCATAATTGAAGGCCTTTAGTTGCTGATAATACATCAATTTGTCAGGGATGGTATGAATATATTACTAATGATCCTACCTTGGAACAGTGGAATGGCTTGTATGGCATATCTAACTGGCTGGAATATGATCAGTTTGGAAGGTCTGCTGCACATTTGTCTTCTGATTCCAGGGGACTCAGCTCGAGGATCCAGAATGTCTCTTCTGGAAATCTTACATGTGCATGACCTTGGCTTTCCAAAAGAAGGCAACGGAATGCTTAAAGCCCACAGGTCTCCTGCTATGGAATTAGGCTTGTGAATAAGGGAAGTGAATCTGACTCATAACGGTGTGCAAAATTACCATCTCTCCTTTTAATGTGCTTTTTGGAACATACTCAAAGTATTATTTTCTCAGCCTTTATCCTCTTCTGAAATGTTCAGCTATATTCCAGTTCAGTATGTAGGGTTTTAGGATCATCACAATGACAGTGGAGCATCGCTAACACTGGATGGTGGCATTGCAGAATGAATCAGACATGCAAAACAAGCAGCGTCTATTTATACATACAGATATCCCAGTAATCAAGGAAAAGATTTGCAGAGTAAAATGTGTTGTAGAATATTTCACATATAATTTGCTCCAGGAAAAAAGAGCTATAGCAACCATGCAAGCTCTCCCAGCAGTTCAGATTTTCTCCAAAGTAAAAAACAGTCCTGGGGAAATAAAAGTAGTACAATTTATGGCATTTGTTCTTACAGAATAATCTTTGAATACTTAGTTTTAAGAATATAGCCCATGCAACAAACAGGATGGAGCAGAGGTTTTTTAAGGAAGTTAATCCTGAAGGGAGGAAAAGCAGAAATATATTTGTGGCAGGCTTCTTTCATTTTCTTTTGTTTTACTGCAGTTGTTCTACTTCTGCTCTGCAAGCTGAGAAGTAATATGAGCTCCTAGATATTCAGATGGGTTATCCATTCTTGTTGGACTTATCTAAGTCTAGAAGGTAGAAAGACACCTGCAAATTAAAAGCAGGTAACATATGTGGCTGTTCGTTCAAAGAGCATCTCTGTTATGTTGTTTTCTACTTTTTTTTTTTTTTTCTGAAAAAAAGAAGAAAAGCAAGAGTCCCTCACTGTGAACCAGAGCCAAAGCTGCCATATTTTGCCTTGCATTATACATTTTGTACCTGTGGGTAAACCTTCAGGTGCTGCAGGATGGTTCTCAATAGCTGGATATAGCAATGGTGCCTATCGATGCAGATAAAAGTTGTTACTCCCTCAAGAACCAGCTTCATGGCTCACTCCCAGGAAACAAATTCTCTTCAAAATAAGACCTGGGAAGGGCTGGTTCAGGTCAGGATTGGTTCCAAAAGTCAGCATGGACCTGGCCACACCACCTCTCTCTGTCCACCTCTGCTGCAGAACAAGATCCCCCAGCACTGACCCCAACCTCCAGCTACCTCCTCCCAGGACTCCCACCTGCCCTCCTGCTGCATCTCAGGGTCTGCAGCTCCCTCCCTCCTCAGCTTCATCCTGTGAAAACACTGGTCAGGACAGCATCACCCTTTCCTCCTCTTATCTGAGGTACTTTTAACCCAAAGAAATTATTGGTAGCTCATTAGGGGCATTGCTCTGACTCTGTAATAAGAGCCAGGGACAAGAGTGGCACCAGATGGATGTGGCCTCCTGATTTCTGGGGGGATGAGAGCTGAGCAGGATGGACATAGCCCATCTGCAGCGCTTGGCTTGACGTGTGTTGATGGATTTAGCACTGCAAGGACAACAATAAGGTATAGTTGGGGTATCAGTGGTTTTTCAGAGATCTGATCCTTTGTCAAAGGCATCCACAGAAGCAGTTAGACTAGATTTAGGCTGTTCAGTCCTGTTATAGATCCAACTCTACTGTCCATATTATTCTTTTTGGAATTGTTTCTTTTTCCTTTGTGGGACAGCAAATGACTATATTTTTCTACTATACAAATGAAATTAAACACCTTAGGACAGAAATTTATTAGTAATTTGCAAGTCAGTATTTCATATTCCAGCCTGTTAAAAAAAAAAAAGAATCATTGTTTATAATGATTTCAAATTGTTTAATGCAGAGGAACCAATGGATCCTACTCCTAGACATCCATATCTTCGAGTAAGTTCAGACACAGATTTTGGAGAAATATAGCACAGAGTGAAGGGAAACAGAGGACTTCTTATAAGCCTTAGATTGCTTAAACTTGCCTGAATCGAAGTGCTTGTGCATCCTGAAGATCAGTTTTGTGTCTGTTGATGAGAAAGTAGACATGAAATGCACTGTTTGAATTATTTCCCTTGTTGGTTTAGGATACAGCTCAGAGACACTAGGTGGCACCTTTCGTTTGCTACGTGCATGGGGCCTGAAATAGGGCCCATCTGAATGCTGGTGAAAGCTGACAATTATTTTTGAAGCAACTGGTGCATCCATATGGATCCTTGCTGACGGAGGAGACAAAAATATCCCAGTGCTCCTCATCCAGAAAAACAGGAGGACAGAGCACCTATTAACTACCCTGTTTCCTCTCTTTTTATCTTTTCTGCACTGTAGCTGGTGTGGCACTGGAACACTCCCACTCAGTTAAACAGCAGGCTAAGATTGGTTCTGTTCCTGATTCCTACTAGGGTACCGGCTTGGATGAAAGCTGAACATAACACAGAGATCAGATGCGATTTAGGTCAGTAAGACGTAACATATCACACAGTGGAAGTGCAGTGTATGGTCATGTGAGTCTGCAGCACTGCTTAGCTGCCTCATTGCAGCTATCTAGTGTCATTCAGGGTGCCATAAAAGATGCTGCATCATGTCCAGGAGCTGCTCCTGGAAGGCATGGATTATACCTATCCAGCCTCACCTGGGGCATCTTGGCTGGCCCTGCCTCAGGTGAATGACTGCCATGGAGACCAGCCACGCTGACTCAGTGGAGTTACCTTACAAGAGCCCATGAGCCCAAACTCTGTTCATCCTCTTTTAACTGTATGTGTGAAACCACTGTTGGTCAGGCACCTAACCTCTAAGTAAACATCTAAACCTGCTGTCTGCAGTCCCACCCTTAATGAGCAAGTGTGTTTGTTCTATGTTTGTCTCCTGCTGATCTGAGACCCATGTAGCTCAGTGGCACCCACACTGTAAGCAGGGTAAGGGATGTTGTAGACTCATAACTCCAACAAAGGATCATGAGGAGTCAGCCAGGAATCACTAATGTTGTTTGCCAGTGACATGGATGAATGTAAAGGCAACACTACAGTAACACCCTTATATGAAGAAAATTTCATCTGAGTCAAACTTATTTTTTGTCTGTTCAGAGCTGAGAAATCTTTGACTCTTCCCCTTAACATGTTTCTACAAGCATGTACTTTTTTTAGAAAAAATTTTAATAAACAGTTTTGGAAAAAAAATTGTCCTAAGATAACTGTGCAACTTCTGCTCTGTGGTTATCATGGTACAAGCCCTCTTTCTCAGCCTACACAAGTGGGAGGATTATGACTGTGCTATTTTGTAGGAATTAATGGGCATGAAACATGAGGGCCGCTAAATCATCAATCAAGTGCCTTGACATTAAACCCCCCATACAGTATATGTTTAATCCATAAGGGTCAGCAGAACCCCTATTCCACACAGATCAGATACTGCAAGCCCCTTTCAAATGTGCCTTACCTTCAGTACAAAAGCCAAAGAGCTAGAAATTCAATGAAAGGTCACAGTAAAGAGCCAATGACTTGGATTGCTACAATGGGAGCAGGTTTGTAAGGAATAAAGGCCCATATGATGCTGAGACTTGGACTGTATCAGTGTTGCAGAGAGGAACAAGCAATAACCCTCTCTTCCAGTGGTGCTGTCACTTTGACTTGGTAGTATGTTCCTTCCTACCTCTGGGTCTGCTGATCCATTCAAACCTGAGCTTGTCATCAAAACACATAAACACGCTTTTAAAATATTTTCAGTGTTACCACCATACCCTGCCTATCATCCCATTTCTGGAGCTAGCCCGTTTTTTCAGCATTCAAGGGAGGAAGAAAAACCTAAGAGGTCAAGTTACACATTAACAAGACAAAAACCACCTTCCTGCCTACTGTAAGGAACTTATAGAAACCCTGAAACGAGGATCTAATTAAAAACAGTGTAAAAATAATGCAAATTTACCCTGTCAAAAATAGCCATTCAATCTCCTTCTAGAGACCTTGCAACTCCTTATTCGCTCCTACAGCCTCCAGTTGATGTGCATTGATTAATCTACATAGAATAAATCTACATTACCTTTACATAAGAAGATGGCTTTAAAAAAAAACTAAATAATTATACATTTAAAGTTACACAATTAAAACAAATAAACTATTTCTTATTAAGAGAGGGATCCTGACTTCTTCAATCACTTACTTTCAGTGTATATGAGTCTGCAAGTGAAGCAGGAGCATCAAAGCCTATTATAGTCAATCAAAATCAAGAGCTGGGTTCAGGTACCCCCATACAGGCGTCTGGTGGCAGTTGGGTTGCCCTTTGGTGAAGACAGATACAGCTGAAGACCTTCCAAATAAGGATTTGCAGGCCATTCAGGACACTTTAAATGGCACCAGACTATCTTTAGGCAACTTAGTCATGGACTCAGTCAACTCAGTGGAGGCCAGAGAGCTATTCAGCTCACCCAATCTCTCAAATATTTCCTTAGCTTGATCGCTCTTCATGCTCCACTGACTCGTCTGTCTGTAACAGGACTGTAGACACTACTCTACCCAGCTGGTGTGTACTTGATGGATCAGGTCACGAAATGGCATAGAGGCTGTAGTTGCGCTTGTCCGGGCAAAGGGAAGTAACCTACCCTGCCCTGCCTTGCCCTTGGTATAACCAGCACACAGGCCCATCTGCAATCTATCATTAGAATTAGGTTCATACTTAATAAGAAAAAAGAGAGTTGAATACATGATCTATTGCAGGTCTGAGCACATGCTAATGATTGCAGTGAATATTGCTGCACTATGAGGGTGACTGGTAGGATTTCTCAAGCCAAACCACCTGAATTTGTAAAACCCAATGAGACAGATACAGATGCTTGACAGCAGTCTCACTGAAGCACGAGCCTGTGAATCCTCCATTGTAGATGGGACTTCAGATATACTGTTGAATGCAAAAGATAAGCAATGTGACAGACACTTCAATCACTAAATTTTGGATCATAGTTTTGATTGCACGGGAAAGAATGACTCCCTTCATGTCTTATGATCCTCTCTTGCCTCAAAGAACCTTTTAAATCTCTCCATCCACACACCTGTACCTTGCACTTTCTGCTTTTTCTCTGCCTTTTAATCTTTTGCTACCTGTATTAGCGCTCACAGATGGAGAACATGGAGCAAAATGTGCTGCTGCATAGTGAAGTAAGTACACGGAGAAATCTTGTCACTCCCATCTGTTAAAAAAGGCAAAAAAAGTTACCATCCCAACAGACCCAGGAACTACACGTGTTGGCTCGATAGCAGAGAGGAAGTGACTGGGGGCAGAGGACCATGCTCAGGGGATATATTTGCCTGCCTCAAAATAGCCTGGCCTGAGAAATGATTTCAGTGCAGGGAAGCATGTAAGTGATGGGGCAGCAGGCAGAGAGACCTGTGCATAGGGCACAGGACCTCCTTTGCTAATGGTAAGCTGAAATGACTTGGCTTTGACCCAACATATCTTCACACCTTTTCAGCTGGGACTAACCTGACTGCGGCCCTCTGGACCTGCTCCAGCACAAATTAAATACTGTCATGCTGAGGGCAGCCCCCTCCCTTTACAGGCCTAGCGGGGCTGTGTGGTGCAGCAGCCATAGGACACACCTTCATTCACCCTGCTAGAGACTTAACTGAGCAAACACAGTAAACACTTTCCTGTTAGGTGACAAGATGTGGGTGCAAGGCATTTTGGTACATATTTCTTGCACAGGGAGATTTGTGTTAATGTTTTTATTGCAATATTTCAGAAGGAGCCTTCCACTGGCACAGTACAGTACCATCAATTACTAGGTTTCTGGTCTTCTGTTTCTTGTTGATCTCAGACACTTTTACACATATAAGCAAATAACCAAGAATATTCTCCCTGAACGGGACATGGCTGCAACATTTGGCTGCAATGAAGTGGAAAAGGCAATGGTTTTGTGGCTTGAGAATGATAATTTGTGAGTGTAAGACAAGATCTTCATTACTTCTCATCAGCCATAACCTAAAATAAATTGCTCTAACTGCAGCAAAGAAATTTCATCAAGCAAAAAACATGGACTTTTGCTGTTATTTTCTGTGCAAGGAAAGCAAATATAGCTGTATTGCACCTCCCATTCCATACAAACACACCAGGCAGAAGCCTTTCCCTGCCACAGCCCTTGGCATCCTCCCTTCACTGAGTAAATATGGCTGAAGAGCTCACTGAATAATTTATCATGGTTTTGAACCTCACTAGCAAAGCCAATTAATGTGTAGTAAAAACCTATCTTTGAAAGGAAAGATAATGACAGGGAATGAATGACTGCGGCCAGCAAGGACCACAAGCCTCTGACAAGTGCTTAACTGATGGGTCAGCAGGAGTAGGCCCTCCAAGGGCTTGCACTGGTGGGAAACTGGTAGAAGTCAAGAGAAGTCCTTAGGTTCAAATTCTTTTAGCACATTTAATGGGGTCTCCAGACTAGGACCCAAGGCATGCTTCAAGACTTCTCCACAGCAAAGAAAGGACAAACAGAATATCTCTGGCCAGACAAACTGCTGTGTTTTTCACACCTTATGCACTCATTTGCCTTTTCACTGGTGAAGAAAAGCAAAAAAGATGAAATAGTTATACCTAAGGAAGAAGACTGATGCAAATGTGTCGGCACTGCTCAGCCTGATTGGGTTCTGGAAGCGATCCGACAACCTCACTTTCAGTAATGATACTTCTCTGTAGTTTCTTATGTTTCTCCTTGCTTTTCATTTTGCACTTCGTGTTGAATATATCTTCTACCTGGGTACCTGTGTGAGAGACTAAAACATGAAGTTTGAGTAGAGGCTAAGTTAGCAGAATTGGGTTGCACTGCAGTTTAGTATTCAAAGAATGTGATTAATCAACTTGCAGGTAGCAGATGAACCCAGCAAAGAGTGCCAGAATAACATGGCAGTGAGATATCAAAGGCTGGCCTGAAGTCGCCTCATCTCTTTCTAATATTCTCAGACTTCTGCTGCTGAAAATTTTAATAATAGCTTTTGCAATCATGTCTCATACCTCCAAAAAAAAAAGCATTAAGAAAAATATATTAAAAAAGAGGTGTTAGGGGAAAAGGCAATCCACCAATTTTTGCAATGGGAAATTGTGTCTCACTGATATGTTACAATATTTTAAATGTGTCAGTAAAGCATTGTAAGAATGTAAGGTAGCATAAAAAATCAAAAAGTAAAAACAATTTATTTTAACTTTTAAAAGGTAAGGGAAAGGTTCCTTAGAAGAAGGTGTAAAAACAGCAGTTTCTGTGCAGAGAAACAATGCATCATCTAGGAGCAAAAGCCAAGAAACAGGAAATAAATCTGTTGAATAATAAAATCTGTTGAATAATATTTTCTGAATCTGTAATGAGTGGAGAATGTTGAGAGGAACTCCAGAGAACCTAACAAGGTGAACAAAATGACAGGTGGAGCTCTGTGTCAGCTAATGTAACATAATACTAATTGAAGGGGAAAGCATGATTTACTCATTAGCCTTACACTGCTCTGTCTGTATCTGATCAGGAAGAGGACTTGGATGTGATGGTGAACAGCAACATACAGCCTCTGTCCTTAAACTGATCATAGAATCATAGAATCATCATAGAATGGCCTGGGTTGAAAAGGACCACAATGATCATCTAGTTTCAGCCCCCCTGCTATGTGCAGGGTCACCAACCACTACACCAGGCTGCCCAGAGCCACATCCGGCCTGGCCTTGAATGCCTCCAAGGATGGGGCATCCACAACCTCCTTGGGCAACCTGTTCCAGTGCGTCACCACCCTCTGTGTGAAAAGCTTCCTCCTAATACCTAACCTAACCCTCCCCTGTCTTAGTTTAAAACCATTCCCCCTTGTCCTATCACTAATTAATCCTATCAGATTAATAGATGGTAAAGGTATGACACGGAGAATGTATAGAAAAAAATACAAGGCATTGCTCTTATGTGATCATGTGATCGGTGATGTGACTCCCTCAGGACATGGATGTGCAGGACTGGGTGCACATGCTTCCAAGTGATGGTCCAGAATCACATCAGTTTCATCACCAAGTGATGGGCATATAGAAATGTTCAGCAGAAAGAATGTTTTACAAGATCTAGATCATTGCCTTTGAAACAAGAAGTGGGAGCACGATAACAGGATAGAGAACAGCAGATGACCTGGAGAGATGAGCATGGTAGGGCAAGAATAAGGGAAAATCAATGGTTTAGACAAAGGTAAATGCAGTTAATTGGAATTAGCTTGCTTCTGATTTGGGTAACGTAGCACGTGTCTAGATTCAGTGCCTCACCCTGGGAGGCCAAACATCTGGGCTTACTCACTTTTTCATTTCTTGGAATCACAGAATCAGGGAATCATTAAGGTTGGAAAAGATCACTAGTACAACTGTCAACCTGTTACCACTATGCCCACTAACCCCATCCCTCAGTGCCTGTAAAGGAGCAGCAAAAAACACTTTCTGACTTCCTGGGGTGTGCTTGGTATGTCTCAAACACTTGCAGTGCGAGGCCATCACCATGACAAGAAGTCAGAGGAGGTTATCAGTGACGTATGCGATCCTGTTCTCCCATGGGATAGTTCCGCTTTGCTGACAAACCAGCATACCTTTCCCACAAGAAAGTTTTGCTATAGACTTATTTTTTACAAACTTGTAATTGTGAACTTGCTTGTTTATGACCTTGGGATAGTGCACCTGCAAACCCAGCAGGCACAAAAGGATGCCTGAGAGGGACCCTGGAGAGTCATCTTCTTTGACTTCTTTGTCTTCTTGGTGGTCACCATTGCTGTTTGCTGGTTCAAGACTATGACAATTGAATGAATGCGCTCACCCCTCCATCCCTTCTCCAGTGCTCCAGGCTGACACTGGAACTCCTAAAAACAGACCTTCAAAATAGACCACTGATCAGTATTCTCCTGTCTCTTTGACTCTTGTTCTTTCTATCTGAGTATCTGAAATCTATGATGCTTCTATCCTAAATATGAAATCCTTCTGAAGGAGGTCAAAAGCCTTAAGATCCATGCAAAAAGAGCAGGCAAGCATAGCTAACAGGTATGCATCTACCTCTAAAATAGAGAAAAATTCACAAAAACATACCCTATGGTTTTCAGCATCTGCTGTGCTAAATGTGAAATCCCTCCAGAAGAGGCCCAAAATCTTCAAACTCCATGACCAAGAAGTAAAAAACGTAGCTCAGGGGAATGGATCTACTTCAAAAACATATGGAAGTTCTTTGCTACTAAACTGATGGAATCTGGAGGAAGCTATCCTAAATTGGAAATTCCTCTGGAAGAGACCAAAAGCAGGCACAGAAAGAGTGAAGGGAAACCACCAGCCATGAACTCAATCTCCACAAGAGAGAAAAATGCACACAGATATACCTTGTGCCTTTCTGGGGTGATTATCCTAAATTTGACCTCTTAAGTGAGGAGGCCTTACAAGAATGCTTGGTGAGAGGTAAGGGCTGTCACCAGGCAAAGATTTATTTCAAAAATAGACATAATTCTTGTGTGCTTACCCTGGTGGAACCTGCAGCTGCTATCCAGAATTTGAACTCTCTTTGAAGGTGGCCAAGAGCTTTAAATCCATGCCCAGAAGGAGGCTCAGGTTGCTACCGTGTAAGGCTCTACCTACCGTGAGTTGCATTATTGGTGACAGTCGACGAGTCTCACAGAGAGAAAATTACAAAGTGATAGAAGGGAATTTTGTTGCCACAGAAAAAATAATTAGACCGTAAAAATCATTAACCCAGAGTTGTGTTTACCATTTATACTCTATCAAATGCTGCTTGTGTGACTAAACTGCAAAGCAGAAGAGCAACGGAAACAATATAAACAAGGTCATCGTTGCTGAGAAAAAAAACATGAGATGGATGAAAAGGGCCCTAAAGATACTGCCATCTATAAATGGTGAAGCTGAGCAGGTTTTTTGACATAAATCACTGAATACTTTTTTTCCTAATATTCTGATATGAAAATGATTTTTATTGAATGGTATCTGTTAAAAGAATTATGCAGAGGGAGACATATTTAAAGACTGAGAAGCTGCTTGTACACATTGAATTTGAACTCACCTTAGCATATTTTGTAAGCAGCAGCATTTTGCTTGGCCTGAGCATGTCTGCCAAGTACATCCACGTGAAATATCTGCTTTCTGCTATCCAGTAGTCTCCATTCAACTTTCTTCCTCGTTGTCATGGCAATAAGACTGTTTTTGACACTGTCATTAATGAACTCTGAGGGTGAGAAAGGTCCTTCTCCAACAAAGAGTGACACCACCACAAAGCAAATTAAATTGCTCTGACAACATATCTATTGAGAGTGAGTTCACATGTCACTGGAGCTTTTAGGATCTTATTGATGACTTTGAGGCTGCCAAAAGTCATAAAGTACTGCTGTTGTAACAGGTTTATGTTTATAGACTATATTTGCCTGCATTGTTTGATCACCCTAATGCTGATGTATTCTGTCATTGTACCTTGACAGTTGTATTCACTCTCACTCCTCTGTCAGTGAATTAGTGAAGGTGTGTGTGTCAGTAATCTTTTCTTATCTCCAAAATGGTATAATGTATATGCCATAAACACATAACTTGGTGACAACTGATTATTCTACAGTTAAGCGATAAGAGCACTTGACAGGAGCAGTTGCAGATCACAGCACAGACATAGGCCAGTGCATTCTTATGGATGGAAAAAGCTGGAAAAAAGGTGGTCCAAACCACACGTGTACAGGGCCTTTAATGGAGATTTTGCTGCCCGTTCAAAAAAGGATCTATCATCTGTAAAGGTTATAGAAGATACGGAAAAGCCTTATTTTGAAAACCATCCATTAATGTGCATGGTGCTTTACCTCAGAAGAAGGGAACCACCCTGGTGCAAGTGGCTCAGTGATTCAGCAGAAACCTGGAGAAACTGTTTCTAAGCCTTCAGTGCTGCCAGCAAAGATCTTCTCTGCTGCATAGAAACAGAAGAGTTTTGTTTCCCTAGATTTACGGGGCTGAAATCAGGCCAGGGATTTATCATTTCTGGAAAACAGAAGGGATAGGGTGAACTGCGACAGCCTGATTTGCAGGATGGAGGTGGTATATGCTGTAGGTTTGGTTAAGGCCTGCTATCCCATCCTCTCCCTAAAGGACTGAAGGAGTGACTGGATTTCCAGGTCACTGTATAGGTTTTCTTATACAATATAGGCAGCTGGGTCTGTTTGCTTTTACAGGTTTTTACACTCTTCTGCCTTGAGCAAGTGCCCACCCCTACTGAGGGCCAGCCTGTCCTGCAGGCAGTCACTCTTACTGCAAGAAACTCTCCTGTACCTACAAGCTGAAAAGAGAAACCTTATCCTGCCCTAATAGAGCTCACAAGGACTGTGCATTAACTACTGTGCAGTAGTGCAAGAGCTTCATGCCTTTGTGTCTTTAGATCTTGTCTGTTATAAGTCAACTTGATCAAAAACATCACCATGCAAATTCTTTTTTCTGGTAAAGCCACAGGACAGTGTAATCCTGGCAGTATGTCTGAGGAGATTACTAGAAAGTAAGGTACGTGGTGCCATACATGACTTTTGGCAGCCACAAAGTCCCCAATAAAATTCTAAAAGCTCCAGAAACTTGTGAACTCATTCTCAATGGATATGCTGACCTGGCAAGTCCTGGTGTCCTGAATCCACTGTTTGGTGGCTTTGAAACAGCTGACTTAGGTTTGCATGGCACAGGCTGGCATGGGCTTATTCCACGAATTCTGGAGCTAAGCTACAGTGCACTTTTGCACCTTGGGTAGGTTTGAGGCACTTTGGTGGGGCAGGAGGAAGAATCTACTACTGTGTGGGATTCATCACCACTGCAGATCAGGACAGGCAGTAGAGTGATGTGTGTGCTGGGGGGTAAGGGTAACCCAAAGGGCTTGAGGATGTACATGGGAGACACATGTACAATTTGGGTAAATGCCAGTGATAGACAATGTGAATTGCCTGGCTGCCAAACCAGTTACACATTGCTGGGCAGGGTGGACAACAGGTATCCACAGTAGATTGACCTGAGAGAGGTCACAAATATTCAAATCTCCTCCACCAGGAAACAAACTTTTCTATTTTCTTTTCTAGCATGTTTCTGCCATCTACTCCCACACAATGATGACCCATTCGGAATCCTCACTAGTCTCTGATGAGAACCAGCTCACCCACACCTGCCAAAGACTGCTGAAGAAAGGCCAGATGTGTAGGCGTCTTACTGCTCTATCTTTCTTCAGTCATATAGTGCAGAGCCTCCAAAAGTTTCCATGCTCTGCCTTAAAGCAGTGACAAGTGCTGGGAAAAAAAATTAAAAGCAGTTGAGCCATGGCTTCAAGGTGCTAGGTAATGAACTGAAAGCTTTACTGAGCTTCACTCAGCCTGGCTAAAAATCTGGATAGAAAGCAATTCTGCCCTGATACAATCTTGATGCTGCACCTGAAAATTCATTTTATTAGAGTAGCTAATGCAGAGTACCTTATGTGGGCTTATGGTTGGATCTCAAATTAAAGGAATTTAAATACCCTTCAGTGCATTTCTGTAATTTTATCTTCACAAAAAACCCCCCCCACCAAAAACAACAACAAAAAAAGATACATAAAGTCTCACACATTAAAGACTGAACAGCATCTAACTAAATAATGTTACTGCAGACATCGAGAATAAAATCTCATTGTTAAAGAAATACCATGACTCATAACCGGAGTTGCTTTTCATTATTTACTTAAGGACTAGAGAGTACAAAGGATATATTCATCACATACTTCAAATCTGTGTTGCTTATTCATTTTATTTTTGACTGACCAATCTCAGCAAAACTATGCTAATCTTTCCCACAGGAGCTGATCTGCCCTTGGTTTCTGTGTGCGTCTGACACTGATGGTAACCTCCATTTCAAAAAACAAACATATTATCAACACATGCAGAAAGAGGCACCTGATAGCTCATCTTTGTCTTTCTGTTTGGTCTTCCAGTCAGACTGCTTTACTCATGCAGAGGCTCCTCATTTTAACATCCTTGCAGGAGCTGCTAACATGCTCTGCCACGTGCTTCTTATATAAGGCTCCATTGAACAACTTCGTTCCACCCTAAGTGCAAGGGTAGTGAAATTCAGCATGAAAAATGGTGGGAGAAGACAAAACACATTCTGTAGCTCTTACAGCAAAATGTGGATTTGCTCTCAGGTCCATTATATCAGCAAGCCCACCCGTATGCTAATTTGCTGTTTCTTTGGCATTTGAGAAAGTATTTGAATTGAAAAGAAAATAATAAATGCGCTGCCTGTTTTCTGCTTTCTTCATGGGGACTATATTTGTTCTCTATGACAGAAATGGCTTTCTGTACACCAAATTTAAATTTCTGAATTCAAATTGTGGAGAGAAAATAAAAAGAAAGCTCATGGAAGAAAACATGAAATAGTTTCTTGAAGCCTTGAGTGTTACACAGGCTTTTATTTTAATAGAGTGATGAAGCAAATAAAATGATGCAGGGTGTTCTATGTGTTATCTATCACCAGGACTTCAATAGTGATGGTTTTATCCAGCAACAGAGGTTAACAATCCTGTGGGAGAAGATTTGGGTTTGCTGGAGTTGAAAAGATGGATGTTAGGTGCCAATGTACTGCTGCTAAGGGGTAAGTACCCTACCCAGATTTCTAACCAGGAGCACAGCCTGAAAGACATGCAAAATAATCTTATCCTGAGGACTGAAAAGTCTCAGAGGTATCCAGCTAATGTTGTGCACAGGTTATACGAGAGCTGCATATCTAGAACGATTGTAATCTCACAAACCCAGAGTAGGCACTACAGAGGTAAGGAATGGGCACCATTCCTCAGGATTTTGGAAAACATAACACGATATCATTAAGCTCAGAGCTGAAAGGGCTGTGGGAACACTATGGACCCTTGAGCTACGCATAATGTAACACAAAGAAGAAAAGATTCATGACTCAGGGCAGATTTGGAGACCATCCTCTCCCCTAAGAGCAGGAGAGGGACATGATTTAGTGATGGATTGCTAGAATCAGGGTGGTATGGTTAGGTTGCAGTTGGACTTGATGGTCTTTAATGTCTTTTCCAACTGAGCAATTCTATGATTCTAAGCTGAAGGGACCAAGGGAGAAGCCTCTGTTGCCTGCAGCCTGCTGCATATTCCTTGTCACATAGATGTCTGGGTGTTTAAAACATGGAACACGCCTGAAAAAGGGACAGAAAGTGACAGTGGGGCAGAAGCTCCATCTTGCTGTGGCTTGTCTGTCCTCAGGCGCAACTGGAGACCAATGATACACAGTTCAATTTTCCAAGGTGCATCTGCCATACCCACCTCCTCCTCCTGCACAACCTGCCTCACGTATACTGTCTACTCGACTCAAGCCTTCCTTGACAGCAACCTAAAAATCCCAAGAGCTCTGAAGTAACTCATTGAGGCTCTTTTGGTTTTCAAGTGTTGTGGGCAACGTCTCTGCAGTTAGCTCATGGAATGGAAGCCAGCTGGAGACAAGTTTCCATTTGGAGACAAATTTTTTTGGCTTTAATCCATCATCATGAGAACATTGTTTGGTCCATTTTTTGAAGGTAACCAGGAGTCACCTGTCTCTGGTGCAGACCTCAAATCTCTAGTTTCATGACATGGAAATTTTGTACCTGAAGTTACCAAGTGCTGTGTCCTGCCCTGTGTACTTTAAGTTCTCCCACTGACTTCAACCTGAACAGTACAAACTCTCAACTCAGTAAATTAAACACTCATAAGCACAGGTTCATTCTTATTCGATAAAAGTTTCACCCTATGCTGAACTACATCCCATGTTTGAGAACTTGGTTGAATACAGAGAAATTTTGGCACTGACATCTTGTCAGAAACAGCCTCCTGGCTACAAAGAAACAAATTGCTTTCTGTGTTGACTGTATTTTTTCCAATCATTTAACCTTTGGTTTATTTCTTTGTCTGCCTTAGGCTTGTGCCTTTCAGAGCTGAGATCATCTTTGATGGAAGGTGCCTTGCATGGGGCTATGAACAGTGAGCAAAAGTGTAAGTGCAGCAGCAGTGGCAGCTTAACTAAGGGCAGTGAAAGTTCTTATCCTGCTTTAAAAACATGTCTTAGAAATAGAAAAAATGAAAGATCGGCCCATTAATGAGAAAGGGCAAACCATTAATCACATATTTTAAATTATTCTAATACTTCTAGAAAAACCTGTCTTGAATAAGAAAATTTGAGTATGTGCAATTAGGAAGTAGTGTAAATCTCCTAAGTAAAAACCTAGGTTGAAAGAAAAAGGTATGATATGAGTCAGAAAGATTTAATTTATGCAAATCAGCAAGACCAGATTATAGCATCCTAAATTGCAAATGGAAGTAGTTAATGAGTTTATTGAATCCCTAAATTATTTCTGAGCTCTTCTGGCGAGCCAGGAAAGTAATGAGCACTGGGCAAAATGTGGGAGTTGCCTTCATACAATTTATAGCTGTTGGTACACCTGACGGAGGGTGTTGTGTCGCTGGTAGTCAGACAGCTAATGGATATGCTAATTTCTTTGAAGTTTATCTTCCTTAAGTGGAGTCTCTTTTTCCCATACATAGGGATAAAATCACAGACACCGAGGCAGGAACTCTCTAAGAAGAAAGCCTGAAGCTCTTAAAAGTCAAACTTCAGAAGAGCCATGAGGAAGCTGGTTGCAGTTGTGTTCCCATGGAGCTCCAGAGGAGCTGGCATCCATGGAGCAAGGGCTCTGCTGGCACAGCTGGCCCACCTCAAAATGTTAAAAAGCCCTCTCAAACTCCATCCCCAAACCAGCATCTGATTTCGAGCAAACCCACTGGTTTGAATGAGTGCACCAGCACCAAAGGTTGGTTCTGTGTGTGAGGCGATGTGCTGCACTCCCCATTCCCATGTGCAGTGTACCACCAGCACAGGCTTTGTAAGGTGGAGAGATGAGTGCAACGGGCCACAGAGCTGAAAAAAAGCTTCAGTGGTAAGGTGCAAAGGCAGGAGCCCTTGTGAGGCTCCGGCTGTCTTGAGAAAACTCCTCTAAAGGAAGGGCAGTAAGAAAGAGGGAAAAGCTCTCACCCCTTCCCCATCACAGCTGGGAATGACCTTTATTTAGACTGGCATGTTGTTCTTTGTTGCCAGAGTCTGTGCTCATGGAGGGCGAGTCTGAAATGATATGTTTGTGATTCATTATATAAGTGATAGTGACTAATGTCGTTTTGCATGTCATCAGGGGATTAAACACAATCCACTTAATGCACAAGGAACTCCACTATAAAAATGAATTTGTGATTGTTGCTGATGACAAATGTTGGCTTCTGAAGTCTGAGCTGGAGTCAGACAAATCCGAGGACTTCCTGGAGGCCTGCCTATTCCTTTGAAATACCTTATTAATTAACATTTTGCCTACAATAAGCAGTTCACAAAAGCAAGCCTCAGACAGACATTACTGTCTGTGTTAAATAAATTGCTGTTCCTCCCTTGTACCTCACTGTGCTATGAGAATACATCTGCATGCGCCTCTTGTCAGTATGGCAGTCTTTCTAAATTCTATTAGTGAGACTCTTCTTAAAATCAAGGGGAAAGACAGTGAGAAGTGGAGGTGATGGATACAGCAAAATGTAGCGGTGGCATCGGAGTGTGGTGTTCATTCAGGTATTGACTGGTGTCAAAGGACGAGAGCCCTCAGGGAGACTTGCTGTTCTTCGGAATTAAACATGGCTTAGTTTGTGTTTGTTTGTTTTCAATCATGACATACTCCCACAACTAGATATTTACAGACTTACAATGCACTTTTGACTCCATTGCACTACAAACCGATTTTGGGGGCGGGTTAGCATGGAGCTATAGTTATGGAGCATCTCCTCAAGCCCAGTGTGGGGACCCAGCAGGACAACTTCCCTACCTGCTGTCCTACTGCCAGTCAACAAGCAGTAGTTATTTCTGAGCTGTGTTTGCTCCAAACAGAGGACCTTATTTCTGCCCCATGTTAGAGTTAGCCTGAAGGAACACACTTCATGTGGGTCATCAGAGAATCAGACCAAAAGGTTTCTGGAAAGAAATAGGAATTTTCTGGTCTTATTAAAATGGGGCCTGCTGTGGAAGGGTTGGAGCTATGGCCTCAGCTGTAACTATGTAACACGAGCGAACTGATCAAACTGGAGACAGAATCTGCTAGCTTGGTTCCTGTCAAAGAAAATGCCTTCTCAATGCGAAGATCTGGAGGTTACAGACAAGCCATGAAAGACAAAAAAAGAGAAAAAGAGCACATCCTCAGCAGTCAGCACTGTACTCTGGGTTTGGAATGCCTAAGAAGAACATCTGAGCCATGCTCTCTCTTACGAGGATCTCAGAGAGAAACATTTACTTCCCAGAAGAGCGTGTGGCTGAGAGATGGCCCACTCCTCTAGCTGAGCTCCTGCCCTGCTCCCTTAAAGCATGGAGCGTCCCAGGGAGCTCCTGGGAGGCTTCTGGGACAAGGGGATCCCACCCCACCTTCAAAGCCTACTGAGTTATGTGGGTCAAAAAACAGTGGTTTGAGTTCAGAAGAGTACGGTTCAAACAGCAAGAGCTCTCTAGACTATGTTTCGGCAAAAAGGTAGATGAAGGTTTGCCTATTCTGTGACTGTTAGAACTCGCTGCCCTTTAGCAGGGTTGCTGTAAGGCCAGGGGAGGGGCCCAGTACACTAAGAAGTACCTAGCAGTCAGACACCTCAAGGGAGAAGCTGATGTTCTGCTCTGGTTCCAACAAGGACTGACAGATGGTGCTAAGTGAGAAATCAGCCAGATAAATACAATTAGACTGTTCTCTTCATTCTTCTTCTTATTCATTAGTTTGAATGAATGATTATATATGATCTGTATATTAATTTGCTCATTGTAAATCATTTAAGGCAGGACGTTAAATATATCTATTTTCCATGATGAAAACAAACCCAATATAGAAATTAACATTTTGCATTTCAGAGTCTTCCTTCAGCCTTCCTCCTCGGGACTTATTAAATCATAGAATCATAGAATGGCCGTGTTGAAAAGGACCATAATGATCATCTAGTTTCAACCCCCTTGCTATGTGCAGAGTCACCAATCACTAGACCAGGCTGCCCAGAGCCACATCCAGCCACATTGAAGAGCTATCTCCTGATACTTGTAAATGCCGTTTTTTTCTTTCCCTTTCCTCTCCTTTGGACATAGCTAACCAGGTCTTTTTGGATTTTTTTGTACCCTGGCGTACTTATAACTGACTCTGCACATTCTGCATGTGCTGCTTCCTCCCCTACCCCATCTATTTCCATTACAGTGTTTTCTTCTAAGCTGCTGGTTAAAGGTAACCTCTGGGCAGCTACCTGTGCTGCACATTAACAACTCGCTGCCCTTTAGCAGGGTTGCTGTAAGGCCAAGCTCACGCGTGCCTCCTCATTTTAAAAACCCTATTTTACATTCTCCTTCTGTTCTTCTCTATCATCGGGAATTTTAGTCGCAGGGAAACTTTTGTTGGAGCCTGGGCAGCTGCCTCCTGGAAGGGGGAGCGTGTGGAGCAGCTGACCTGCCTGTGCTTGCTGCTTGGCTAAAAGTGTCCATTTTCATAGGGGTGGAACCAGATGGAAAACAACTGTGGCTCTCAAAGCATGCTTGAATCCAGAATGTTTCTTCACCTACTATAAGGAAACCTGCTTTAGCAGGGGGGTTGGACCAGATGATCTCCACAGGTCCCTTCCAACCCCTATAGTTCTGTGATTCTATGATTCACCCAGATGAGAAAATAAAGCAAAACCACAATCCCAAAGCTTTTTCAGGTGTAAATCCTCTACTACTCCATACACCCAGAGCAGTGCTCTTCCTCTTGTAAAATACACTGACAGTGTGGCTAACACTCACAACTGTTGCAGCCTGGGAGGGTTTCACCCCAGCTCGAGCTGTAGTATGGCAGGACTCTTGAGTGAGGGGGTCATCTCCCCAGTAATGGGGAACAGGGAGCCCCATGGTGGCCTGCCCAGGAAGCCTTTGGTCCTCTATACCAGCTGGTCCTGCAACAACAATGTGGTAGCAAATCCTCTCAAGGAGCATTTTTGAAACAAGATGATTCATTTTTTTTCTATTGGTTCAGCTGTTCAGTCTTCCTGAACAGACCCACAGTGCTCTTCTACTCTTATCCTTCTATCTGGATGGCCTATGAGAAATGGAAGGAGACATCTGTAAGCTTTCCTCCCTGGAGACACCTCAGAAAGTACATCTTGTATCTGCACAATGATTTTCCTAAAATTAGACCAATGTAAAAATATTGCCACCAGTAAGTATCTCAACATGATATCTAACAGCCCAGAATAGATAAAAGTGTGCTGCTATAGTGCAATTAAAAAAAAAAAGCCAACAAAACACCTTGTCCTTGGTAGTTCTGTGTATTGTGTGCATGCTTGGTTTCCTTGGAGCCCAGAAATCTGATGTTAAAAAGACGTCACACAGGCAAGCGTGTGCTGTTGTTTCTAACCACTTATTCATATCAGAAAGAAAATGTGCTTTGGAAAGATTTATTCTCATTAAAGGAAATAAGTTTTATTGGGGAAAAAATTGTGTTTGGCAGCATGCACCGTTTGATTGCTGTAATGTTAGTGACGGTAGTTATCCACTTTTTTGCCTTGCTGGTAAATGGAAGTATCCAGCAAAGATAAAAGGTTACCAGCTGGGATAACTATCCTCTAATTAGTACTGCAGATTTTTTTAAATTAATTTATTTTTTTTTTTAGGAATTTAGGAATAATGCAATGCAACCCCTTAAGTTTGTTATAAATAAGACCAAAAAGGAACAAGCGAAGTACTCAACACGTGAACAGCAGCACCTATTTTGAGAGGACTAATCAGCCATTTAGAGCAAAATACTGTTGGATTCTGTTGCAACGGAAAGAGAAGAAGCTTAGTTTGGGAGCGACCATTCAGAAAAGACAGCCCAGTCTTGAGCTTTTTGCTCATATCAGGTGCTCCTGAACTCATTAGTTGGGGTACATGGCCAGTATAATCCTGCAGCACAGAGATACCAAAGCTAATTTCACTTTGGTAACTCAAGGACTAGTAGCAGTGCAGGTTTAGGAAGACAGAGAACCAACAACTCTGGTTGATTCTCCAAAATATTGCTTCATTTTTTCAGGTGTTTCACTTAGAAACTGGATATTTTGAACTATGAGGAGGAAAAAAATGCCCACAGGGGAACATCACTACTCTGAGAGAGATGATAAGGAATAATGAAGCAGTTTAACTTAATTCTGGACTGGAAACTGTGGCAGCTCAGGAGCTGGTACGCAGCAGATCAGATGCCTCTGCCTTGGGGGAGCAATGTCCAGCAATGGGTGAATGACAGCTTTTTGATTTTATTGGCTGTGCGAGCCCACCTCGGCTACTGGTGCTAATAAATCAAGCAATTGCCTCAGTCCATACCCCTGGTGAGTTGTTGCCAATATTTTATGAGTGAGTGCTTACAACTTGCACAATGCAATCAGCTGGCGACAAAAGCCAAGAGCCCAAGGGTATTTGTTCCCAAAGAGGAGACATGGGACAATGGAGAAATTTTTCTTCGTTTTTTGCACTGTCATCAAGCAGCTTGCTTGGGCAGACAAACTTCTGGGAAACCAAAAAGCCATATTCCTGATATCCCCTGGACTAACAGAGAGAAGATAGGAAGGAGTAGGTTTTCAGAAGGTTCTGCACTTGTCCCTTCCTTTGCCCCAGCCTCAGCTCTTTTTGGAGCCAAGCGTTCAGACCTCTCAAGCCTATACTATTCCCATCCCTGTTCCTGCTCTCTCCCCACATCCTGCTACTGTGAATGCTGCAAAGTCATTGTTCTTCACAGATATCTGCGGAGAAAAGGTCAGTTTGGACTACACTGCAAAGAAACTTTGAGCCTGCTTGTCATCAGCCGGCATGCCCAAGTGCTGATGAGAACAAATTTTAGGTGCCTCCATTTAAGTATTGTTAGATTGTAAGACAAAATAGACGTTGCCTTTTTCCAAAGAGTAAAAACACCTCTGAAATCCAACAATGACAGAGAAGGGGATTCTTGGCCCCTTGTCTGGGCTGATAGTTCTCAAAGTTTTGTCCGACATGACCAAGCAACAAGTGGGACAGCAGGCCAGGAGCCAGGTTATGGGATGTGCTGTCCTTGCAGGACAGAGAGAGCAGAAAGGTGTTCAATTTGTGGATGCCCTGAAATGGTCCTAACAGAGGGACTGCCCAGCACTGATGTGGCTTCCACAGCAAAACTATGAAATAGCCAAGGCTTTAGTTTTTGGGACATTTTAAGTATTTATTCACCTATACTCAGTTTTTACAACTTCCTACTTCAAAACAGAGAGCATCTATCCACAGCACGTTTGCTTCTTACTTTGACCTCAGCATGACATGTACAACCCTGCTTTGGTATCTCTGGCTTTCAGGGACTGAATTTAGCAAAGCAGAAGCTGTACGTTTTGAAGACCCTCCCTACTGCAAGGTTTGTAAGGCTAGCCCCAAATGAAAAGCCTGTAGTCCATCCAGAACTAAACATCTTTCTGTAGAAGAAAAAAAAATGTGCTAGGAAAAACAGATTCAGGGGTTTATGAGATTTTCTGTGGTTTGTTAGGAAATTTCTGGCACTGTGTTTTCCAAAATGTAATATTGCTGGGACAATGGGTATTAGCATCTCTACAAACAAGGATGTGTCTGTGTATTTAAATCAAATCCCATGTTGCAAGTCCAGTCCATGTTCTGTGTTTGACGTGAGTCAGGTTACTGCTGGTATTCTAAATATGCTTCCCTCTTACAAAGTTAAATAGATGCGTGTAATTTTAATAATACATCATTACATTTATTTACATAACCCATTGGAACAATAGTTTGACCGACATGTAGCATATCTTGGAACTTGGTATTTATAGCTGAAAGTAAACAAGTGAGAGCATTCACCAAAAGTGAGAAACACTTTTCTTTAAATAAGGAAAGTTTGTTTTGCTCAGGATTTTCTGTTCTATCCTCTATTCAAGAAGGGAAGAAATCTTGACTATTCTATATTACTGTCTGCACTAAGTACCTTGTTAAATACCTTGTCTCATGTACAGTGTCACTACTGAAAGTGACTCCATATTAACAAATCAACTGCAAAGATTTAAAAAGTCCAAGTAGAATTCCATCATTACCACTGTTTAACTGAAGTGTTAATTTGGATCCCAAGGCAGAAAACTGGTTATAATTTCTCTATATCTAGAAAAATAAAATTGGAATTCTAGTGACTTCAATCCTGATTGCTTCTTGTCTTTCATTATTAACCTGAACAAACACGAGAACTGGGAATTTGATCTGGACTTCAGGCAAATCCACTGCTCAGATTCCCAGGGTTTGGGGATACTTTTGGCACTGTTCCAGTAAGCTATCCACAGTAAGTTTTGTCTGCTCTGGTAACTGCAAACTAAGAAAGTAATTAATTAGTTCACATATCTTAACTTACGGAAAAAGTTTTCATGTGACACTGTACTGTCAATTACTGTACATCTTTCTTTATTACATCCACACATTTCTTATTCTGTCCTTTGTGTTGTATGCTGGAGTGCCTCACAAGCTATGCATTTTCATGCAATGTGTCTCTTATTCACTGCCAATATGGACTTGTTTGTCCATTCAGAATCAATTCTCACCTGATCAATAGCAGATTAACCAAAGTTAGATGTTTATTTCACCACTGGAAGAGACATCTGAGATCTAATTTCTTGCTGTAATTGTTTAAACTGACACAATTGTTTTAAATGACACAGAGGTGATTCTGTTCTCCAAGACATTCAGCAGAAGTGGATGAGGAAAGGCTGAATAACCTGGGTCTGTTCAGCCTGGGGAAAAGACGACTGAGAGGGATCTGATAAATGTTTATAAGTATCTGAAGGGAGGTGGGAAACAAATTGATGAGGCCAGGCTCTTCTCGGTGGTGTGAAGCGATAGGACAAGGAGTAATGGCCTAAAACTTGAACATAGGAAGTTCTGTGCTAACATGTGGAAGAACTTCTTTATGGTAAGGGTGATGTAGCACTGGAACAGGTTGCCCAGAGAGGTTGTGGAGTCTCCTTCTACAGAGATATTCAAGACCCATCTAGATGCCTACCTGTGTAACCTATTGTAGGGTACCTGCTTTGGCAGAGGGATTGGACTTGATGATCTCCACAGGTCCTTTCCAACCCCTGCAATTCTGTGATTCTGTGAAGTGCTCACGCTTGTTTCCCAGCTCCAGTTAGAGACCAAACAGAGAGCAATACATTTTGTTTCTTGCTAAGGTTCTGCCAGAAAGGAATGTCATAAAGTAGGCTGAAATGCAGCATTTAAAATGGCACAATGTTGCACAGCAAAGGAAGGAGCTGCAAGACTGAATGCAGCAGTGCCTGCCAAGGGGCTGTGCTCCTTTACACATGGGCATGTACGCAGGTGGACATTTTCACATTATGTACGTACTGATGCCCAAATATCCCTAATGCAATGTGCACTACAGCTTCTGCGTCACAAACAAATGGGAAGCACAGTATGAGTGCCAGGTTGCTGCACATATTTTTGCCATGCCAACTTTCTATGATTTTCTTTTCTTTTTGCTGCTATTTTTAATTGGAGGGCCAAGGTGGGGACCACATACTTATATACGATAGCACCTTTTTCCCAGAAGAGCCCTACAGCTCATCACATTGTTATAAGGAAAGATTTTGTGCACTGCTGGAATGCAGCCAGCCTTTGACTCAAGATTAACATCCTGGAAATAGCAAACATTGGCAACTGCATGCTGCTGGACCTGGGAGCTCCGTGCAAAGCTGGCGGTAGCCTTGCAGGCTCTGTTTACATCCCTGAGCCAAGCAGACTGGGGCTCACACACTGGCCATGAAGTCAAACCCTATGGCAAACTGTGTGCCCCAGCTGCTGATGGAAAACCTCCATGGCATACGCTTTTTCTTGTGCTGTACCTGGGCATCATCTGTGAGAGTGCTGTTTGCACAGCAGCTGCAAAAGGAGTTAGCAAGCAGTATGGGTGATGGAAAGTCGGTGTTCAGCCCATGCCCTCCCCTAATTTGTTATTAGTGAACAGCAGCAATACAAAGCTCTGTGCAAGAGATGCTGAGCTAACATGCAGCACAGCTCCCATGGAGACTGCAAACTTAAGAGCCACCTAATAGGCTATTTATTGCAGAAGTGAGTCCTAAGCTTAGGAAACAACATAAAGAGAAGAGTAAGGGTAAAGGTTTCCTTCAAAGCAAGGGAAAATATCTGGTGATAGGTGGTCACTGTCAAATTAAATGCTCCTTAACAAAAACCTATGTGCCATGCTCTCCCCTGTGTATTATATTCAGCCTGTCTTGTCAAATTCACTTAACTGCTATATTTTCAGCCCAAACAGGAGCCAGGATTTCTAAAGACTTTACATTCAGACTTCCTGACTTTATCAGCTGAACACTGATTGCACTTCCTCAGACTTATATAAAAGAATATATAATGCACAGAGCTCGTGATTGATCAGCAAAACAACAGTGACATGGCAATGAAGAGGAAACCTTTCCTACTTGTCCACATAAGGGCCACTGTTTTTTTTTTATGGATCCTTGCTATGAGAACAGAATGAGGCAGAAAATAGGAACAGCTGTGAGGGAAAAAATAAAGGGCACAAAATGCTCAGAAGAGCAGACCCACACATTTCTTCTCTGCACAGAAACAAAAGTGTAGAGAGGGGAAACATGCAAGGCAGCTGGGACTACCAGCAGAGACTTTAGAGAGGCCCAGCCTTGGCCAACCAATGGCACAGAGAAGGAGAAACTCCTTGTGAAAAACCACCTGGCTCATGAAAATTTGCTAGGAAGAGACCTACACGGTGCTTCTCAGAAATGGGGAAAACACGAGCTTTCACTCACAGGCTCTGAATGCAAGGAAAATCATTCTGTTTCTTGACTTATCTGCACTTCCCTCTGCAGCAGAATGAAGCTTTCAGTGGGAAAAAGCAAATCTCCCTTTATGAAATGCTAACTTTTTAAAGTGTTATTGCCTTCACAAAAGCCTTCAGCCTATTATGCTTTATGCCTTACAAAGCCTAGCATTTGTGTTGAAAGAGAGCCATTGATCCCGGACAAATGCACTGAATGGTAAAGCTTGTTATAAATCTCAGGTTAACAACTGAAGAAAATAAACAGATCTGCAGCCTACATCCAGACTATCTCTGAACATAATTCAAACATTGTAAGTAGTACATTTTCAGGAATGTATTTTATTATAAAAAACTACTAGTAGTAATTCTATCACTCAAATAGCATAACAGAAGTTATTAATATCCATCATCACAGCAAAGAGACAAAATTTAACACCAGTTTCATTCCACATGAAATTTAAACTTTTCCCCTGATTTATAGAATGAGGCTCTTGTGTTTTCAAAATAGATTTTGGAACACACTACAAGAGAACCTGTGCATTCATCCATAGAGGGAAAAGAAAGGGAAATCATATTTCTGTACATGACAGCACTATTTTCTGGATGATTAGTGGCTGCTGTGCTTTGAAATGGCTGCCTATGCCAACTGAGAGCTGCTCTGGAGCCCTGCATGGATGCACAGCTGCCTTAGTATGTCTAGATAACTCTACATTTCGATCACAGTTCAACAAATAATGCTAAATTACTCTTTTCAAAAATAGGAAGACATTATCTGAGCTAAATGGCAACGGCATAGACAACTGAGTGACTCAGAGTTTCTCTGAAAACTATCAAAGCATTTATGTCGTCTTTACTGCTTCAAACTTGATTCCAGCTGATAGAAAAACCCATTGCTCCCGGTCAGTACAGGAGGAGACGTTATAGCAGGTATCTCCAGTCTGGTCAGCAGGAAGAAGGAGACCAGCAGGCAGCCACCATTACAGGAGTCACAGAGTCAATTTCTGCCTTCTGATCAGCAAGTGCTTTGCACTTGGTGCCATTTAGGATGACAACAGGTGGTTTGTGAAATTTCAGGTGAGATTTTTCCCCTACAAAATATTGGCAAAATCCCACATGCACTTAAAAGAAAGCATAGACAAAAGAGAGTTGTCGCTGATTCATACGCTGGGAAAATCAGCATAATGTAAATTTGAAAACTAGATACTCTGCTATCAAAGACTATAATTTAAAACATTATTAAATTCATTGATGTGACTTTTTTAGTACAAAATTGCAGTCTGGTTTATATCAGATTAGAAATTTAATACATCTGCTGTTAAGTATCTAGAAAGCATTGCATAACTTTCATCCATGGAGAACAGAGCTGGAGTAGAAGCACTGAAAGATGAAGGGAGACCTGCGACAGGAGTGTTGCATAGCAACTGAAAGCTTGGTGCTGCAATTTGGTGGCAGTTCTTTGTACTTTAAACTCTATGGTAGGGAAATTAGTCATTAAGGCAGATCTCACACAGACGACTCTTAATTTCTGAGATACAGCTGAAGCACTGCTGTACACAAAAAGCTTGCTTATGAGAAATCTCTTTTTGAACATAAATGCACTTTATGAAGGGCTGGGGATTAAAAAGAAAAAACCTACAAAGAAATGCCTGGTGCACTTTACCCAGAGAAGACGACCCATGGCTCTTTTCCTTAACCACAGCTGATCAAATGTTCAGTCCTGTGCTGACCTCACACAGCACCCAATCTGCCCTTAATTTCAGAGAAACAACGTGTTCTGTTTGGAAAACAATATATACCAAATAATGTTGATTGGCCCTAAACTGATGACTATTTTTGCTGGTTCTGGTAGTTAGCTGGTAACAGCAAAGTAGAAGGGTTAGTTACGTATGTATTTACTCAGATTTTTCATAGAAGTTGAACAGTCTGCAATGCGCTACAGCTTCCTTGTAAACATCTTTCCCAGTGGCTGATCTGTATTCACAAAAGGAGGAGATAAGCAACAGAGAAATGTCTTTTCAATGACTTGCTACTTATCCCTTTTGCAGCTAAAAATAAAACCTGGGCACTGCATAACGTTTTGCATGCATGCCTGGCCTGGGGCTGCGGCTGCAGTAGGGTTGGGACCTACTCGGCTGGGAAAAGCCTGTCTGTGGGTGGTGGGCTTCTCCAGGAAGAACTTGTCCCTAACCCCCAGCTCCCCCTCCCCTGACACGGCTCCATGCCGTTCCCTCACGCCCTGTCGCTGTCACAGAGAGCAGAGCTCAGTGCTGCCCCTCCGCTCCCTGTGAAGAGCTGCAGCCATCATGAGGCCTCCCCTCAGCTCCTCTGCTCTGCACTGAGCAAACCCAAGGTTCTTGGCTGCTCCACACACACTCTCCAGACCCTCCACCATCTTCATAGCCCTCCTTTGGTCACTATCTAAAGCTTTATGTCCTTCTCATACTGTGGTGCTCCAGTCTGCACACAGCGCTCAAGGCGAGGCTGCACCAGTACTGAGCAGAGAGAAGGGACAATCCCTTCCCTCAACTGGTTAGCAGTGCTAATGTGATGGCTTGTAGCTTCCCCTCTGTGAGCACTGCATCCAGCAGGCTGCTGCACGAAAAGAAATCCTGTTTTCTTCCTCTGTAGCGGCCCCTCTTAAGGAGTAGTGACTGCCAGCACCTTCAGAGGTACAGACATCTGAGTGCACTGGATAGGTGGATCCATCAACAGATCCAGTCCCTCCAGGCACAGGACTGGAAGAACATCGTTTTCATAGGTCCTAATAGTATTGAAGAGGAGTTTATACTACATATCCAAAGTTAAACCTGTGGGTACCTCAGGAATGGAACTGTAGGCCTCTGCTTTAATCACATACACAAAGATGCTATTTCAGGCACGTAGCCCTCTATATTTTAATTCAAAAATCTTTAATTTGCTGAGTTTGCAAAGCTGAAGCTGGTGGCTGGAGCTGAGGAAGTTGAGCTCAGAGAAAGGCCTGGGAAGGTGGTCTGGGGATGCTGGCCCAGGGAAGGCAGGAAGGTGGTGGCAGGGGAACTAAGAAGAGACTGGGAGGTTAAGGTGTGAATACACTAAGGGGGACAAAAATGATTTGTAAAATAATTAAATAGGATTTACTGTTTAAGCTCTCTGCAAGTTGGAATGTCTATAAATATTCACAGTGCATCACCTCAAATTTAAGATGTGGAAGACCTGCGACAGCATTTTCAGCTTTTTTTCCCCCAACGCCTCCTAAACTTTCACATTTCAGAGAAAAAAATGCCTTTGCTCCCAGAAATCTCCAATTTAAAATGCTCACAGTTGCTCTGAAAGGAGAGAGACTGGGTCTATGCCAAAGTTTCACAGACATCCTTACTGTAAGAAAGCAATACATCTCCTCAAAAAAATAAGTGGGAAAGTAGAAGGCAAGCGCTTGCAAAGAAGGCCAACTGTGGATGCATTGCATCTCCCCACCTAGGAAGAATGATACATTATGCTCCACACTGCAGGGGAAATTGAGTGGGACAGGGGCTCTCAAGTTATTGAGGAGCCTTCAGGACTCTTTCCTTAGATATGATGCTTAGATATGTGCATAGGAAACCCGCTCGGTTTGGATCTTGGCCACCTTTTGGAAAGAAAGTGATCTGCATTGATTATGTAGAAATTAATCTAAGCAGTTCTTGTTCACTGCTACTTCACAATCAAACTGTTAAGTTTCTGCCTCTAAAAGCTGTTCTAAAGTAAAAAGTAAACAGTAGTCTCCAGTGCTGCATACTTGTTTGCACATGCTTAACTTTAATGCGAAATGTAGTATCAGAGCTTGGAGGGAATATTATCCAGGTAAAGATGTGTGTTTTACTCACTAGTGCTTTTGCCTGTAACTATTCTCTCAATTAGAGATAAGGCACTTGATCAGCTACGGTGCAGTTTATAATGAATTTACATTTCATTTTGAATTAAAAAAATGTCCTGTTACCAATTTGAAACAGTGTACATTTTTAAGATTTTAAGTAAATAGTTCCAATCAGGCTTTTGCAAAGCCCTGAGAGAAATTTTAGGACTGGTAATAAAGAAAAAAGGATTTCACCATAAAGGTGGTGAAGCACTGGAACAGGTTGCCCATAGAGGTGGTGGATGCCCATCCCTGGAGACAATCACAGTCAGGGTGGAGAGAGCTCTGAGCAACCCAATCTAACTGTAGGTGTCCCTCTTCATTGCAGAGGAGTTGGATGAGATAGCCTCTAAGGGTCCCTTCCAACTTAAATGAAGTTATGATTCTATGAAAATTTCATATGATTGAAGTCCTTTGCCTTTCCACAGATGTAAGAGCTAAGCCAGTCCCCAGTCAGTAGAATTGCCTATAGATTTGTGTCCCCTCTCATTTAAGCTATTCCTTTTTAGTTTCTTTAACTCGCCTCCAAGTCCCCTGTGATACCCTTGCTCACAAGCATTGTCAACACTTCAGAGTGCAGTGTGCCTATGACTTGGCCTACTGGATGAAACATGACACGTGCGTTTAGGCTGCTTTTCTGCCAATGGAAACACCAAGTTTTGCCTGGCTGCCTTTCAGCCACAGGCTTGCTCAGAACCTGTGGGAATTCACTTATCCTCCACATTTGCTTTAAAAACAAGTGAGTTCAAGATACATTAGGGAAAACTGGCAGACATAGTGTAACTACTTGCAACATGATGGAAAGCACAGCAATGACAGCAGAGCAGCAAGGTCCTAGGCTGCAGCAAGTGAGGACTTGCTCAAATGCAACAGCCATAAGCACAGAAACAAAGGAAAGAGGCTGCTTACCTTTGGAAGGCCTCAGACACATAGAGATGTCCAGCAAAATACCCTTGTCTCCACTGCCAACCCTTAAATGAGGTCTGGGAAGGGGTGGAGCCAGGATCCACCACTTCTGGTCACTCAGGTGCATTGCATGCACCTGAGCTCACCTGGCTTGGCCCTGCCTTCCCACGAGGTGCTCAATCACTGGTTCTGGTCACTTACCATTTCCAGTACACTGCTGAAAACTCACTTTCTCAAGACAGGAAGCTAATAAAATCTAGTGGATCAAGCTATTTCTTTTGAAGCAGGGAGTACTGATTATAGTAGACAAGAAGATGAAACAATACTCCCTGTTCTATCTTGCACAGCCACTTAGTTGACATGGAAAGAAAAGGTGGAAGATGAGGTCATAGTGGACATGAAGCAAACCTGGAGGACTGTGGATATACGTAGTGAAATGGAGATGGGGCATCTGAAAGTATAGAAAGCTGGTGATAAGAAATAGTGAAGTGAAAAGAACAAAGTCCTGCATCTAGCGCTGAATACGTGGGAGAGGTCTGGTTGATCCTCCGTCTCCTCTGGGGCTTCCCCTTATCAACAGTCAGAGAAACCCTCCAGGTCTCCCTCATCACAGAGAGAGATGAGTGGTATGGACAGAAAAAAAACAGATTGCTGTCATGCAGCCTCAGGCAGGGGCAAGTCTAGCTGATGACTTCTGAACTGCACAACCACATCATTTGATTCCCCTTATATTCCTTTTTCTGCTTCCCCCACAATAAAAAACACTCCTGTCTACCTTTTTTTTCCCCACTGGCCCTGGTTCTGGGGATTGTACACTTTTATTTATTAGTTCTGGCCTTAGTCAGTGGCACTGGTAAGCTTGGAAATCTCTGTTCTCACTATCTTTTGATATCCTTCATTCAAGGGAATTTCCCAAAGCTCTCCTTTCACTGCATGTGATATCCATCAGTTTCTCCTGTTGTTTTATTAGTTTAGCTGCAGGTTGGAATTGTCCACCCACTTTTGCCCTTCCACTGCTTGCAACATCTGGCAATTTCTCATATTGCTATCATACTGTCATATTGCTGGAGCACATGACGTGCAGGAGATGGGCAAGGGAACATCTAAATGCTGCCTTATGCTATGGGAAGGGGAATTGTAGAGAAGATGGATCCCAGCTCACCTGGTAGTTGCATAGCAAGAGAAATAGAGGCAATGTCATGAGTTGCACCAGAGGAAATGCTATCAAGAAGTCAGTCAAGCACTGAAATGGGCTGCCCAGAGTAGTGGTGGAGCCTCCTTCTGTGGAGATACTCAGCACTTGAAGGGTCTGGGCTCTAAGCAAGCAGAGTCAATTTTTAAGTGGCTTTTCCTGCCCTTTTTAGCTAGCCAGCTAGCCAGGTTAATGGTCTTCCTCTGGACTTGCAACAAGCAGATTGGCTTGTCCTCTGTAATTCAAACTTGAAAAGCAGTTTCACCTTGGGCAGTATGATAGCAGTCAGTTGTCATCTCCACAAGCATGTTGTTTAAAGGAGGCCTCTGTAATGAACAGAGAACCAGCGGCTTTTAACACCTCCTGTATCGCAACCTTTTGTAGCTCCAGTCACCACCAGATACAAAAAGGCAGATCACTGCCAATTTACAGTGGAGTTTTTCACCTAGCAAACACAGAATAAATATCAAATCTCCTAATGTCCAAAATATCACACAGTGCCTGCGGTGTGAGTCCCGAGAGGCTGCACAACTTGTCACACATGACAAGAGGATCAGGCAGGTGAAGGCTTAGGATTCAGCCAAGCAGTGAGCGGGGCGAGATGGGCTCTGCAGTGGGTGGGAGAATTGATTCGGGAATGAATCACTTAAGGAGACAGTTGTGCAATTAAACTGATAAATTTGTCAGCAAAAAAAAAAAAGCAGAAAGAGAGCGACTGCAACAATCAATCAGTAAGGTAGTGAATCAATTGTGTAGTTAATAAGATAGTTAATTATGCAGGACAGAGCAGACAAAGCAGTGTACTTGGTCAGCTTGGCTCAGACAAATCTCCCCAGCATAATTTAAGTCACTGCATCTTCTTTGTTGGCTAATTTTTGTTAATCCCAAATATCTGAACTCCATTTTAAAATTCTTCCTGTGGTAATCTTTAAAGACAATAGCTGCTTCTACACTGTTATGTTCTACTTCTTTTCATTGTTTCAGAAAGGCAATCAGCTTATGATCTCAGAGAAGTAGTGTTCTCTTCTGTTTGAAAAAGCAATAATTAGCTAATAGCTAATTCTTATTTCTCTTATTTTAGTATGCTAAATTCTCTTGTATTATTTCTCATTAGGGAAAGCATATATTTTATTTTATGTTACTGTGGTATCTATCCACCTTTCCATTGTCAACACAAATATCTAACTACTTCCCAGACTGAAATACAAAAATCTTTCCTCAAATTAACTTCTATTCTAAATTATTCACTTTCACAACACTTTGTTATGATTTCATGTTTTGGAAACAGCCCTCTTTGTTTTCTCTGGGTTATACATCAATGGCAAAGTAATGGCAATTCAGTGTCCTTGCATCCTATGTAGTGATACAATTAAATATAATACAGTAAACAAAGTGATACATGAATAAGTTGCCTTGTAGAAGATGGAGGTGGCAGATTTTCAGAACACGTCTGAAGGTGGGAGCACACCCATGCAGATAACACTCTATGGCTGTCTGCATTATTTCTCAAGAGCACCTTCAGTGAATGCACTGTTATGAGCAGCCCCCACATAGTATAGCTGCAAGTCTGGGCAGCATCTGCCTACTACTTGAAAGAGCTAAGCTACCTGATATCTAACTAACACCCGAGCCCAAGAGTTACCCGTAATTAAGCTCTTCTTGTTGAAGCCCACAGAGGTCCTGGTCCCAGGCCAGTCACTTAGCCCAGAAGCCAGGTCTGCAGACAATGCAATTCAAGCAGTTGCTCTCTTTTATGATTGGCAGTTGTGGTGTGGTGCCCATCCACACCCAGTAAGCATACAGTGTGAAATACAGAAATAACCCCATCAGCAAACTTCTGTGGAAGGATTAACCAGAGTCTGGAGTGTTTTAAAAGCATTGTTGGCCTCAAGGTAATGATTTCAGAACTCACTTGAGTTATGAATAGCAGTTTCCAGGGCTGTTCTTCAACTGGATTTTGTAGACATTCCTTTAAGGATGAAGACCAAGAGGTTGAAGATGGGATGGCTCTTCTGTGAAACACTGCTATTGGCAAATGGATAGTCCTGTTTTTGTGTATGTGAATTCATTCTATCTTGCAGGAGTTGTTTGGGTTCTCTATGGTTTCCACAGACTTTGGATGACATATACACACAGAGAGATCCTTGGATCGGGACGGCTCTGTTCTAAGGAACGTTTATATACTGGTGTCTCTGAAATTGCATTGACAAGTTTTACATTTACTGCACTGGTCTGACACTGCTCCATCCAGGAAAACAATATTTATTTGTCCTTTACCCTGCTAATATAGACAAAGAACATAATCTTGTCACGTAGTTTTCTCTGACTTCTGATCTGTTTAGAGACTAAATATGGCGATATCTTCCTGAAACTTAAGACATCTGTTAACATTTAGTAATTTGTCCATTACTTATAGTTGTCCCACCAGCTGTGGACAGAAATAATTTTGAACAGCTCATCTGGTTTTGCTGAAGATTTCCCTTTGCCTTTTTACATGGTCTGACACTGTTTTGACAGAAAGACCTCATGACTAACTTTTTTGGGGGGAAGTTGGGGTAGAAAAGGTGCAGCAAACCAAATAATACTCTCTGCTACTCTAATTCTTGTTAACTCATCCGGCTCTTGTGCGAGAGGCTTCTTTACTTACAAAGTGTCAAACACTTTGAAAGTATTAAGTAGATCTTGCATAAAAATTCCCATGACTGTACTTGAATCCTTCCAGTATTGCATGTGACAGGTCGGAGCCTGCCTAGAGCATGCTGTCAGATGCTTACACATGTGGAACATGCAGGCTAAGTGTTTCATTTCTCCTTCCATGAGCGGATGTACATAAAGGGAAAAGAGCTCAGAGCAGACAGGGTATTCATTTTTCTAGCTCAGAGCAGACAGGGTATTCATTTTTCTAGCTCAGGAAGTCAGTGTTTGGGGCTTGAAGTTTTATTGTGGCTAATTCATCCTAGTCATATTTTGAGCACTGAGAGACTTGTAAGATTTGCAAACAGCCAGTAAGCTCAATTTGTCATGCATAGTAGAAATACTGTAAAGAGGATCTTGAAAAAGCCAACAAATACCTTGTGTGAGACAGAAAGGAGCATTATGGGCTTTATCTGGGCCATACACAATATCCTCTTCAGTCAATGTTACTTTTCAGAAGCATATGAAAATATGAAAGAGCATAAAAGCACAGCGGCAGCTTAATCAGAACAAGGCTTACTGCAGTAGAATGCCAATCTATGAAGAACTACTTGGTAATATCAGCTTCCTGTTAATTCCATAACAATCAGCTAATGGCGAAATGTTGATTTATTCACTGATTTACTCTTAGCTAGATTGAAATAATGGAATAAAATGAGCCCATTTAGACTGGTTCTTAAATTGAATGCTCCTAATTGTGTTTGAAAGAATAGACCGTAATGCATTTGAGTATCCCAGTGACCCTGCTAATCTGTGCAATTAGTTAACTATTTTGGAAAGGAGGCTACCTCCCATGTAGTTTTGTCTCGATACTAGAATGCATTTTTCATGTATTCTATTCACGATTCTGTACTAAAATCATTGCCCATGTGAAATCTTCCATTTTACTCCAATACTAGTAGCTGTCTTTGTAAGTTTGCAGTAGAACAGCTCAAATACTTTATTATATCTTCATTTAATTATTGAAGTAGAATTCTGAAATTTGCACATATTCATTCTGGGTCATGGAGTTCAGCATGGAAGGGAATTCCAGATTACACATTCCATTAGAAGTTATCAAAAGGCCATCTGTCTTTCTTAGAGAGCTTCAATCTTTCAGGAGCCTGAGGGTATTTAGCCAGGGAAAGAGAAGGAAGAAAGAAGAACTCCTGCAGTAAAAATCTGAGCAGGTCACTTGCAAGTTTTGAATGTTTCCAGGGGGTAGAAGCTGCCTAAATAAAATGTATGCCAATGAAAGGGAAAGGTGTGAGCACATAAACAAAACTGTTGAAAGTAGCTTTGTTTCATGAAGGTTAAAGTGAATGCCTTTTCCTTTGTAGCAGGTGAAGGTTAAAGAGCATCTGAATGGTCAGATGCTATGGATTAACAGCATGTAAGTTGCTGGCTGGTATCTGCTATGGCACAGCACTTGGCTAGTTTTGGTCATGGGCTTCCAGGATGATGGCAAAAGGTCACACTCAGTCTTTACTTTTCTACAGTGTTCATTTCACTCTGGAATTAATTCCTAAGCAGCTTTAACTGTCCTTATTCTTTACAAGGAACTGATTCAGAATATATATGGAATTCCCTAATGTGGCTTATTTTCCAGGAGTAATTGCTGGTGTACAACATACTCTACATCTGCATTTTTTCAGCATCAGAGAACCTCAATCTGTTGTGTATGACACTGAACATAAATCTCAACAAATACTTGTAAAAAACTTCCAACAAATGCATGCTGAAAGTAAGAACTTATGTCATTGACTTGCATCAGAAATATGTTTGGTAGACTGAGGAAATATTGACTGCTGAAGTACACTGAAATGCCATAAAGAAAATTTTATCCAAGAGACATTTTCTAAAGAATACAAATACAAAGATTTTTATATTTGAGACATAGAATGCTTGGGAAATCCTAAGTCTGTTTCTAGGAAATTTTCCAAAACATACTGGATCCAAAGTTCTGCTGATGTTGATGTCTTAAAGTGGGTGCAACTAATATGCAAAATTTTGATGAGGAAGATCTCTGTGTTTCTGCAACAAGCTTTAACAGAGATGATTATAAACTTGCAAGATTTTTCTGCTCCACTCATTTTCTTTAAACCTTCTATTTTTACATAATTACCTTTAAAGAGATGTCTCAGTATTGGCTTGGTGACCTCCCGGCTATTGAAGCTCCTAGCTATACTGTTGGCTATAGAAATAAAGCAAATGAAGATGACAGGCTAGTGCTGGGGATTTGAGCACTGCAGCCAGTCAGCTATTCACCTCCTTGCCTTCATTTCTAGATGACCATATTGCCAAGCAGGCACCGTTTTAAATAAGATATCTGTGTTAAACTTTTCTGTGTATATTTACATCAGCGTCGATTTTTGCATACAGCTGGACATTACCATATTGATAATGTGTGCAGCTGCAAAAGAGATTAATTGAGAGTGTGAGTCTGTGCATCCCAACAGCCTGAAGCTGTAAAGAGTTTAGTCACCAGTCCTATCTATCTGGATGTTCCTGAAGCTAAAAGCAACAAATCACCCCAATTCTTTCTCTGTGAGGGTGTTATTGGAGACAGTGCTGAAAGCCTTATAGAAATTTAGATAAACAATACCCTCTGCTCTCCCCTCATATACCAAGCCAGGTCATTTAATCATAGAAGGTTATCAAGTTGGTCAAGCATTATTTGTCTTTGTGAATTTATGCTGACTACTTCTGATCACCTTCTTGTCCTTCAGAAGCCTAGAAATGTTTTGCAGAATTACTTGTTCCTTTGCTTTCACAGGGATGAAGGTGAAGTGAAGCAGAACTGTAGTTCCCTGGATCCTTCTTTTTGCCCTTTCTGAAGTTAGGAGGGATAACAACAAAGGGAAGGAGAGTATGTCCATAAGACAGATGGTCTCAGGTTCCTGGGGTCTGATGAAGTTCATTATCACTTGTTTAGAAACCTCAAACAGTTTGGAGCCTGCTGGTGCTATAGCTGAGAACTCTGGAAAATGTAGGAAGCCGTTGATAATTGGGAAGAGGGAACCGCTGTAATTAATTTTCAAGGAGAAAAGATAGAGCCAGTCAGCTTAACTTAGATTGCTAAAAACTACTGGAAGAAATTATAAAGCTATTGTTGAACAGTTGAAAGGTAAAAGGAAAGGGAAATTGTCAAGAACAACTCATGTGGAACCAATCTAATCTTTTTGGACGAGGTTGGCTGACAGGAGAAAATCGGTGCCTGTCATCTGTTGACTTTTGTAGAGTTATTACACTTGACATTCTCATATGGAAGCTAGATAACTCAGTTCTGGAAAAAATCTAGCAGAGAAATGTGCAGAAATGCACTGCTTTAAGAAGAGATGCAAGTAGTTTGCTATAAAAATAGGTAGTCACGATCAGTTGAAGTACCTTCTCTACAAAAAACTAGGACAATGTCCTAACCTCCTCTCAGTTGCAGACTTTCTTTTCCTGTCTAAACTAACATCTCAGGCTTTTTCCTTCTCTTTAGCTATTTGATCAAGATCAAGACATCCAGAAAGACCCCTTACATGCCTCAAAACTGGAAAATGCATCTAAGTTGCTTGCAGGGCAGGCTCTTATCATGGACATCAGTTCTGTTTTAACCAGTTTTTAGATCTTTCTGAGTAAAATATCCGCACTCTACTCATTCTGTTTATCTACTTTCTTAAAATGGCCACACACTTGTGAGATTAAATGCACATCTTGAATCACCACCCTTCCAGGGGTTCATCTGAAAAGCTGTTGCAAAGATAATTCCACAGAATCTCAGAGGCACAGGATGGTTGAGGTCAGAAGGCATCTCTGAAGGCCAGCTGGTCCACCTGTTCTGCTCAAGCATAAAATCACAGAATCACCAATATTGGAAAAGACCTCCAAGACCATCCAGTCCAACAGTCCACCTACCACCAATATTTCCTCACAGAATTATGTGCCTCGGTACAACATCTAAATATTTCTTTAACACCTCCAGTGGGCAGCCTGTTCCAGCACCTGACCACTCTTTCAGAGAAGAAATTTTTCCTAACGTCCAACCTGGATCTCCCCTGGTGCAACTTGAGGCCATTCCCTCTCGTCCTATCGCTAGTTACACAGAAGAAGAGGCTGACCCCCACCTCGCCACAACCTCCCTTCAGGTCATTGTAGAGAGCGATAAGGTCACTCCTGAGCCTCCTCTTCTCCAGACTGAACAATTCCAGATCCCTCAGCTGCTCTTCATAAGATATGTGCTCCAGACCCTTCACAGCTTCATTGCCCTTCTCTGAACATGCTCCAGAGCCTCGATGTCTTTCTTGAGTGAGGGGCCCAAAACTGAACACACTACTAGAGATGCCTCACCAGGGCTGAGTACAGGGGAATGATCACTTCCCTGCTTCTGCTGATAGAAGCCAGGATGCCATTGGCCTTCTTGGCCACCTGGGCACACTGCTGGCTCATGTTCAGCTGAGCATTGACCGACACTCCCATGTTCATTTCCTCTATACAATCTTCCAGCCACCCTGCCCCAAGCCTGTAGCGTTGCCTGGGGTTGTTGTGGCCAAAGTACAGGATCCGGCACTTGGTCCTGTTAGACTTCATCCCAGTGGCCTCAGCCCAGCTATCCAGCCTGTCCATATCCCTTTGTAGGACCTTCCTACCCCCAGACAGATTGACACTTCCGGCCAACTTGGTGTGATCTGCAAACTTACTGAGGGTGCGCTCAATTCTCTCATCCAGATTATCAATAAAGATATTAAACAGGGAGGGTTCTCAGTAATGAAGCCTGGGAAACACCACTCGTGACCGGTCATAGCTGGATTTAATTCCATTCACCACTACTGTCTGGGCCCGGCCCTCCAGCCAGTTCTTTACCCAGCAAAGAGTGTACCTGTCCAAGCCATGTGCTGTCAGCTTCTACAGGAGAATACTGATGCTTTGATGTTGACAGACTCTGTGTTTCTCCATTGACCTTCTGTTTTCACCATGTTGCATAATGAAGAAAGTCTCATTTTTTAAGGCCCTTCATAGTCTATCCTCACTTTATATATATTTTGCACACTACCACCTCCCATTGGCCTCCCTCAAGTTAGGAAAGACTCCCTGCAGATATATGCTGAGTAAATGGGACTTGTTCATGGAAAAGGAGGAGAAAATTAGGCAGTGTTGACTGTAGACAAAAAATGTCAGAAAGGAATGCTTCTATGGAATAATAGTGGGTGGCTCTGTGGGGGCCCAAGTGGGAAAGGAGAGTGGGATCTCAGCTGAAAGCATGATTTGAGGAGCTCTGTGATACACGTGAGTCACTCAGTCCCCCTTTGCCCGCTTACTCTCTCGAACTGTTCTTCTGCCTCGGAATTGAAGTTTGCTCCCCAAATGTACATGGAAAACTGAAACTCAGTACAAGCTTTAGAGATATGTGTCATAGCTTTTCCAGTATGCTGTCATCTCCCCTCTCTGAATGCTCTGTCCTGCCACTGTCGAAAATATTTATAGTGAGCTTGCTTGTGTGATGAAACCACTGCCTGTCAGGCACATCAATATGCACTGCTCTGAAAAGCGAATATGAGCTAAATTTTTTGGACAATAGTCTTGAGATTTCATAGGGACATAGATAAATATATCTTGTCACAAGGCCTTTTGAGCCAAGGGTGAGATGATGGAAAGGATTATGATTTTAATATGGAAAGGTAAGGACTGGGAATAATAGCAGTACTGCATATTGTGATATTTTTCCATTCCATAAAGAAGCCCCTTTTGGATAATATATAGCTATTGGAAGGCTATACCAGAAAATTTACACTGGGCACCAGTTGCCAAGGGCCTGGGGTCTGTCCTGCCTTAGCAGCTATTGAAAGATGCCCCTCCAAACCCTCCGCTTTGTCTGAGCCCATATCCCAGGCTCAGACATGGCTGACTTGTCTCATTTTCTCCATGGGAAACCTTCTTATGAGGACGACATCCTCCCTCTGGGGTTGGCTTTTCAGGAATATGTGAGCCAGCCTCCATAGCATCTGCTTCCTGACCCCAAGGATGTCCCTTGGATTTCCCACAGCTAATATCCCAAAACATGACACTACTATCACTGTCCCAGCCACCTGGTGTGTGCAGTCCAAGACAGCATATGATGACTTTGTCTATGGGATTTTATCTGCCTGAAAAAGAGCCTGGAGTCACTTTCTAAGGACACTCTTCCTTCAAGATCTCTCCTTGCTGAGCTCTATCTCAAAGGCCTAATTCCTTCAGCCTTTGCAACTCAGCCCTATCTGACCCCTCCTTAAGAAAAAGCTTTTGAATCATATATCTAGAAATACTATGGCTCCTCTTTTTGGGTCCTTTGAGATACGGCTCCCTGGAATATTATTTCTGACCCTCCAGAGCTTTTCTGTTCCTCAAGCCTTGGCCTGAGCACAGCCCGTGTCTAGCCTCTGTCACCTACTGCAGAACTACAGAGGTCTTGGCTTTCTGTCCAGGAATGTTGTAGTCTCTTTGCAAAGTTTTTGGGGTGCAGAGAACTTCAGTGGTGCCATTGAAGAATGGACCCTAATGACAGACAATTGGAATAGCCATTTGGTATCAGAGGAAGGAATTTTGGGGGGGTCTTTCTGGATGTGATGGCTGAACCAAGTAGAATACTTTTTCTCTTCTGTGTGAAAGAATCCTGCCCTGGCTGACACAGAGCTTTGGGCTTTCTCTTATCTAATCCAGTTACAAAGCTGAAGAATACTATTGGGAAACAGAAACAGGAGGATTAGCACTGTGGACACTCAGTGAAGATATGGGATAAACATGGAAAGGTTTTGTAGAGCATAACCTAATAGCAAGAGTAGGACTTTTGTAGAGTTTGAGTGTAAGGTGCATGGTGAGAGCATTTATTACTTTAGGAATTGTTTTCCAAAATTCAGCTTTCTGAATTGAAGGCAGAACTGACTGTGTCTTTTCCTATCTTAAACTTATCATTGTCACAACCCAGATCTGGGTAGAACCAGTATATATGATCTCATACACTGGCCAGCAGTGTTCAGTTCCCTAGCCCTTGCTGAGATAGCCCCCTTTAGTTTAATAATAAATCGCAGTGTTTATTGGAGCAAGACGTTGCTGGCTGCTGGTAATGTCATATCCAGTTTGTACAGATCTGCCAAAGAAGCGTGGAAGCTGCTAGGAGCTCTCCTCATGTAAATTCATTGTCTGCACTTCCACAGCTGCATGCCAGATAGGGAAGTTTTGTTCAAAAGAAGAGTAGATGACAGAGACTTACATCTGGTAGCCCAGGGATGAGAGAAGAGGCATTCAAATAGCTGATTTCCTGTAAAAGTTCAGTTGTCCTTCCACTGATCTTTTGTTTCCTTCTTTTCTTTTTTCCTCTTGAATTCCCATGTGGTGTGTTTGTTGTCGTTGTTGCTGTTTTGTTTTTGTTTTTGTTTCTTTTTTTTTTTTTTCCCCAGGATTCCTGTTCTACAGCAGAGAGGACACCAGAGAAGTACACTGCACTGCTGAAAGCACGTTAAACTGTAGGTATGGAGTGAGGTGACAGTTACATATGTTGTATGTCGCTGGAGATGTATAGACTGCCCATGGAACAGCTCTTCTGCAGCATCCTGCTCCTCCCATGCCTTACAGTCCTTTTCGACCTTATCTGTCTTTACAGGGCAGTCTCTTCTTTATTCCTCCTACAGACTGTAGAATCCCTCAGGGATAAGGAGAAATGTATTGGGTTTTTTATAACAAACATCTCTGGAAAGCTTTCTGCAGATCATCGCTGCCTGTCTAGTGTCAATTAATTATTAATCTGTTTAGAGCTGTAGGTATGTGTGAGTAAGATATTTAAGCATGGAAATTTGGACAGGCTCCATTTTTGAGAAGATCATAGAATCACAGAATCATTTGAGTTGGAAGGGACCCTTAAAGACCATCTAGTCCAACTCCCAGCAATGAACAGGGACACTTACTTACAGCTCAATCAGGTTGCTCAGAGCCCCATCGATCCTGACCGTGAATGTCTCCAGGAATGGGGTTTCCACCACCTCTCTGGGTAACTTGTTCCAGTGCTTCCCTACCCTGATAGTAAAAGATTAATAAAACAATCAACACAGACCAAATGCCTGGCATTCTCCAAAACCTTTACCTTCACTGCTCCGTTGGGGTTGAGAAATGGGACACTGTTGAGACTCCAGGGTCAGCCAGGTCCTCCTGATGGGTGCTGTACCATGGGCAGAGTTGCACTACTATCACGGTCACCAACAGCCTCTCTGTATTGTGTAACAATTAAAAGGATCTGAGAAAAAGGCTTCAGTCTCATCTGAGCAATTTTGCACAGAGACAGTGTGCTGTCTGTACAGTTTCCAGCAGTTTTTGTGTACATCAGCTTCCCATGTCCAGCTCCTCCACTTTGCCTCCCCTGTTTCGGCCCAAGATGGTGACAGACAAGGAGGGGTGACACAAGGGAAGGTTTTAGGCAGCTGAAACTTCTGCCCTTCACTTACTTGAGTGGCTCCCGGGGTTGATTATTTCAACCAGGACCTTGGAGCATCAACTGCCAAGTGCAAATCCTTTTTCTTAGACACTTAATTGAATTGAAAATTAAAAATGGACCAGCTCCTGCACTTGGCTGGAGTTTTATTGCCAATGTTCAAAAAGGAAACAGATAGCTGCTTAAGGACAAATAGGTTTCTCATCTCTTTGATGTTTCTTGGAGCCATGTCACCAGATGGAAGAAGTGGCAGTGCTGTATGGTTGAGGAATCACAAGCACTCAATATAGATCAAGATATGGTCAGGATTGTCTCCGGATCTAGCACTAGGATGCCTTGTTCTAGCATACCACAGCAACCTACAAGCTTGCCAGAGAATGAAATACCGGGGTGGAGGGGCAGGGGGAAATCACATTTCCACCAAAGCAGTCCAGAAGGAGAGAGTGCCTGGGAACAGCGTGTTATAGAGAGCTCACGTCCATGAGGAAGCCGCGCTAATGATGTCCCAGTGGGTGGAAATGTAGAGGAAGTCTTATCTCCAGCCTCCTCAGAGATAGTCAGTGGGAAACCACCGGCTCCAAAGCTAATTTTTCTGACTGACTAATAGGAGTGCAGAAGTCACAGATACGGTATGCAGTGTGTGTCAAAGTTAGAGGAGTTTTTGCCAAGCCTGAATCATAGTTTCATTCAGTCTAGCTGAAAATCTTATAGGGAATCTAGGGATAATGACAAAAAATAATAGCAAGAGAAATAAAAGTTGCAATCTGAGGAGTCATCCAACTGCCTGAAATCCTACCATATGTAATTTTCTTCTGGGAGAAGTGTTCTATTATGGCAGGCAGAGAGGGATACATCTTTGGTTGAAGTAAGTCAGCACGGCTCTTCTGAAGCCAGAAAAATGGTATTGATTTACATCGCTTCATGGCCTCTGCTTAAAAATTCATCATTATAATAAATACTATAAAACTGCAGGTTTGTCTCTGGAGGAGTGCCTGTAGGGATGACAGAAAGGAATCATCCTTCCTGCGTGAACAAAAAGATGACTCAAATGGGAAGCCGTCTTGCAGCAGCCTTCCTTCAGGATATGATGCCACACCGTTAGGAGGAACAGCAGTATGGGCAACAATCCTGAAAACAGCTGAGAGCCAAAAAAACAGGAATGTCTGGCAGCTGGGAACGTAACGTCAAACAGGAAGGAATATGAAAAAAAGGTGCTTGTAAACAGGACACATGTATGAGTGTTTCACTGGCTGCAACATGGATGGATGCCTTACACAGGGCTAACAAAGGCAGACATGGTCTTCACAGAGTCTATATGAGCAGCATGGTGAAACCCCAGACTCACCTGGAGAAGGAGGTGAAGGGCTAAATAATTTTGCCACGGTCTGTTCCAGGCTGGAAGAAGCAGGTTGTGTGGAGGTTTGGGCTTTGTATGGATGGAGGGCTGACCTCTGTCTGCAGCTTGTTTTTGCAGGAAGCATACCTCCAGAGGATAGAGTCTGGGAAGGACACATGCTTGGTCCGAGTAGGGGCATGTCATGCTTCAGAGCCCTGTAAGTCATCAGAAATCTAGTACACATGGCCCACCTAATACATGTCCTGTTTCTGTTAGTAGACCCTTTCTTTTCACAGACTGGGTTCAGTTCTTCCTTTATCTCACTGTCTGAGTGGGGGCTGTTGTAAACATCGTCTTTATGCATTTACTCTCTGCCATAGAAGGCTGCTTTATAAAGCACAATTATATGCAGCAGAGGTAGTATAGAATCTACAAGCAAAGTCATACAGGAATCCACAGGGCCTACCTTTAGTGTGGTGAACACAATCTAAAACCAGCAAATTCATGATCAACATTATTTGTTATTCAAAAGATCTCCCAAGCCACTTCCATCAGCTATACAATGCTGGGGGAGGAGAACCTGCTCTTATCTCCTGAGACATATAGCAGATGGCTCATGTTTTATGAATGGGTGAGACACCACACGCACTTATGTGTGTACACACATCAACATGTGTGCACTTAGGCAGAGCAGGTCTTTATCCAGCATATGTGGGTTGCTCCGAAAGTAGTGCCTCCTATTTATTTCCATGCAAACAACAGATACAAAGAGCACGATAACAATGATACAGCAATTTTTCAGCCAAAATGCACCACCCATCACCCCACTGTGCTAATATCCACTGTTTGGTCTCCATAAATGTTTAGTAAGCATTGATGGATGTCAATGGGTACCATTTTTTCCGGATGGAGGAATTCAGTGACACACCTTTGCTTCATATGCACTTCCATGTCACACTTATTCTGTCAGACTACCCCTCTGCTGCCATCTGTCACACAGCCACAAAATGGAATGGAATATTGGTGGAAGGTTCAACCTCCACTGCCATACCACCAACATCCACGCTGTGGGCCAACATAATAAAATAGGAAGCATTACTTTTGGAGCAGGTCTCATACAATTGCATCATGTGCATTTTGATTGGGAATTTGCTTGCTTTGCTTTGCTGTGAGGCCCAATTTCCCAGCATTGATTAAGCGCTAGGAACGTGAGAGTTTTCCAGAATGTACAGAGAGGTAAATTAGCCCAATCAAAAGTATGCTTTAATATGGCCAGAATGATTGAAGTAGCTGAGGTTGCACAGCTGTTTTTAGACAGCACTGGGCTTTGCAGACAGACCCTTAGTCCTAGAGGATTTTCCCTGAAACAAAGAAATATTAGGTGATGAGTTGCTGGCACAGGCTGCCCAGAGAAGCTGTGGATGCCCCGTCCCTGGAGGTGTTCAAGGCCAGGTTGGATGTAGCCCTGGGCAGCCTGAACTGGTGGGTGGGTGGCAATCTTGCCCATGGCAGGGGCTTGGAACTAGGTGATCTTTGAGGTCCCTTCCAACCCGAGCCATTCTATGATTCTGTGATCATCTGCTCTGCCAGCTAACTACCAGGCTTCACTGAACACATGCTTTGGCTTAATTGCTGTTGGTGCAACACTCGCTTCACTAAAAGCACAAATACAATGTTTTCAGAGAGTTGTGCATCCCCAGAGGTAGAATTATCCCTTGTCATTAACTAAACAAACACGCATTCGAAATTCTTGCATGCATTTTTTGGAACAGCACTGTTATAATATGTTGTACATTCAAGTCTGAAGATGAAGCTGGAGTCCTCAGAGAGCCAGCAAGTGACTCAGCCAGTGCACTGGCTTTGTCACGCTGTCCTGAGGATGTGACAGTATTTATACCGATACGGGCGTGATGACAGTAAGCAATGTCCCGCAGACTTTACAGGGACAACACGCCTCTTTTGCCAGAGGAGGTCTGCAAGAGATACAGTGATAGCCCTAGCATGTGGCTCTGCAGCTAGCTGACATAAGCCCTAAACAAATCCATAGATGCTTGCTTCCTTTACAACCCATTGTATCAGATCAAATCTGTGGGTGGAAGAGAGCGATGGGGTGAGACTGAGATCTGAAAGATGTGACCGTGGCTGCCCCAGAAGCTGCTTTGGACTCTCTGGGCCTTGGGGCTCTTCCCATGTGGCAAGGCAGAGCTCGGCCTGTGGCTGGAAGTGCCTCTGGGACTGTCACTCTGCAGCACTGCTGGTGGCCAGCCCCCTGGGAGCCTCAGCCTGGTGGCAGCTCATGTCTTGCTGCAGTTTTCCCATTTTGCAACATCCTCACCCTTCCATGGAAATGTCTGGAACAGCCTTCCTCCCCACCAGACTACTTGTCGGTCTGCTCTTTTCGTTCATGCTTCTCCCAGGAGCTTCCCAGCAAGACTGCAAGAAACTCCCAAGCAAACTGCGTTTATTTAAGGGATTTCTTACCCACAGACCTCAAAGCCACATTTTGGGCATTCACTTACACAGCAGTCTGGCCATGGCCACAGTTGCAAACTGAAGGGCTTCACAGTCAGCAATTAGGGTTCATATACCATCTGGTAAACCTGCCTCTGTGCTGTTCGCAACCCCACAGTGTGCATGCGTGCATGTGTATTTATACAGTCAGGGAATACAAAACAAATCGAGTGGTTCTACAACATTTGGATCCTCCAAACTCCTTTCCTGGCTTAATGCTTCATAACTTAATTTCGGGTGCAAATAAATTCATCCTGATTAGCCCTGTGGTAAGATTTGAGCATCGCTGGAAGGAAAGAAAAGGAATCCACGTGCTGTTGTAGAGCCCTCATTGTGCAGAATGGTGGAGAAGGCAGTGGAATTTGATCCATGTTTTACAAAGGTACCAATGTTTATTATCCAGGAAAGTGGTGCTTGGACACATTATCTCTTTCTCTGTGTTTTCAGTTCTGATAGTTTCTTTCCCATTCATTATTAGACACAACAGACTGAGCTGTGCAGCGTGACCAAGGCCCCTGCCACCCACACCTGCAGATGGACAGCGTGCCTCCTTCCTTGTACTTCTGTAATTTAGCTTCCTCTGTATTTCTGTAATTTATCTCCCTGTCAGGGGCTTGGGTAGCCCTGTCGGCAGCTAACCTCCGGCACAGCTCTGTGGGTCACTGAAATACACAAGCTTTCCCACCACCCCAGATGCTCTCTCCTGGGAAGTGTCATCCTATATGTGTATGTATATATAGTATGCATTTATAAAACTTGGGAACTCTGGGAAGGCAGTGGACTCCGTGACCTTACAGGAACAGAGCATGTGTTGCAACTGGGAACTTCCCCTGAAGGATCACCGCAAGATTTGTCCCATGGGATTACATGCTATGATTATATACATTGAAGTGTTCGGAGTTTTAAATACACTCCAGATGCTCTTTCCTCCTGCCCTTTCCTCCCACTTAGCTTGGCTTTTCCCCAGTTCATTGATTCTCACAGTTTATATTCAGAGATGCAGTATTTTGCTTACTTGTCAGATCAGCCTCTGACAGCACACCAGAACCGGCAGTGGGGAAGTGCGGCATCAGACTCTGGGAAGCTGTGGTGCATCAGAGCGGGATGAGCAACTTAAGCACGAGTGCTCAGCTGAACTCAGTGCTGACAGCTGATGGGCTTGGTGGGCAGCAGGAGGTCTCCCAGCAGCCATTAAATGCAGGATCTGGCCAGCGTAGAGTAGCACTGGCAAATGGAATCTATTGTTCTTTCCATTACGATTTTGACTTCTGTTTCTCTCTCTCTTTTTTTTTTTTTTTTTTCCTTTGTATTTTTTTCACGGTTCCTAAATAATGAGAATTTTAGGCTGTTTTTGGTCCCAGGCCACCTGCTTGATTTGCCTCTCACTTTTCATTTTTGACTGGTGAGTCGTAGGCAAGCACCCCAATGACATCCCCTCATTCTTTGCCTTCTGCCTCTGCGCTGCAGCTCCTTGAGCACTGTGGCCTCATTCTGTAGCAAAGAGGCCACAAAGAAAGCCTGTTCTCTGTGCATCAATTCTGTGTATGGCATGTAAATAGGAATGTGAGAAACAAACACTCCTGGGGTGTGACCTGAAGAGGGAAATAATTAAAGACAGCCTTGGAGGCAGAACAAACTCTAATCCCTCAGGACTGTAAGTTGCAGCTTTGTTCTCCTCCGGTGGGAGTGTTATCTTTTAGGGCCAGTGAAATACCAGACCAATTTTGGGATCTTTTGACTCCATTCGACTCTGAGATCTAAAAACTCCAGAGGCAATTTTTTGAGATCTGCCTCACACATGCAGCACAGAGGAAAGCAGCCATACACCAAAATATTCCAGGAGGTATGGAGGGAGATACTGATGTGAGGAGGGGAGGGCTGACAGGCAGATCCCTTCTCACAGTGACTGCAAATAATCCACCCATTTGGTCTGGTCCATTCAAATAGTTCTTCATATATCTAGTTATTCAGCTATAAAGATAAATACAATGGATAGTGCCAGTGGTATGTGTAATTACTCAACCAATACATGATAAAAGAGCATTTCTTCTGATTCTTTAAAATAAGGGCTCTCTATCTATCCATCCAACCTTAAACACAGTTAATTGCAAATACCACATAAAACATCATCCTTCAAGGGCCGGCATGCATTACAGAGCTGTGTTTGCCTGCCTTCTCCTGCCTTGCTGTGCCTTTTCTGCCCTCTCACCAGCTAGCAACAACCACTTCTCTCAGCTCTGCTGCAACATTGGCCTTTCAAATTGATTCTCCACAGCTCCGTAAGCAGAGAAGTCCGTTTATTGCTGTGTGAAGTCACTGGTGAGATCAACACTCAAGATCCCTCGAGATCTGCTAAGTGTCTCATGTTGGATCTCTCAGAAATTTCTTGCACAGGTCCCACCCCACCTACAGGACAACTGCATGTTCCCCACATCCCTATGTCTGTATGTTCTCTATAACCACTTCTGACATTTAGTGACCTGCATTCACTAACGCTCTTCTTTGTTTTGTGATGTCAATTTTTTTTTTGTTTACAAGAACAGTTTTAATTGTTTATGGGCCAGATGAAGTGTCACAACTCCACTGAAAACAGCCGACTTACTGGCACTGTAGGCCAAAGTCAATACAATGTGCAGCGAATACGACAAAGGGAATTCCAAAATCATCAGGCCCGGTCTTCAGTTGTTATAAGCCCCACGTTTCTCTTCTCTGCGTTAGCCCCACTTATTTTCTACTCTCCTTCTGAGTTCTTTGCTCCTGCACAGAGCACATCCCTAGCCCCAGCCTTCAGAGCAAACCATGGTATTAACAACTGCACTTATAAAACTCCTTATTCTCTTTACCTTCACAATTGTCTTTCAGCTCACTTTCATCTTTACTCATAGCTCCTACTGTACATAGTAGTAGAGATGATATCTCATTGATGACTAATGCAGTGGCATTAATACTTCTCCATTTCTGCTACTTATACCAAAGTTTAAGGATTGCATTTGCTTTTTTTACAGCCTCATCAAATTAGTAACTTACCACAATCAAGGTGATTACAAATACCACTGGGTCCTTTTCTTCCTTTGTCCTTTATACATACTACCATTGGTCTGTAGCACAAATCTTGCTGTGTGTCTGGATGTCCATTACTCCTCTTTCTCATGATTTTTCATGTAATTCCATTTCTATTATGGGAGTCTGCAAAATCACTCATTTTTTTTTCTCTGTTATATTGAAAACCTTGCACCTAACTGTCTTTAGCATATTTCACTAGCACATCATTGACTTTGCATCAAGTTCATTAGTGAAAATATTAATTAAGATTAATCTCGAGACTGAAACTTGAAGAACTCTGTTCATAACCTCTCTTCATCCAGGAGTTATCTCTGCTACTTATGTGCTCTCTTCTGCCTCACATTTCTTATTCCAAAGTCGATCTTTATTGATGGTTTCCAATGCAGGACAATACCTTAGGTCTTACAGAACAATAGATACATCTCCTTTGTCTGAAAAATCAATCCTATCAAGGAAAGATATGAGGTATACGCTTTTGATAAATCTGTGAGTTTTAAATCTTTTTTTTCATTCTTCTCCATATCTTTCATTGTCCTTACCTTTAAAGTCTATTCTAACGCCTTAACACCACTGAGACTGCAACAACAACCCACCAGAATTACTGAGACCACAGCAATGATCCAGCATAACACTGACTGTTTTCCCATTTTCTCAGAAAATGGGACATATGCTCTACTCAAACAACACCATCTCTGAATGTGAAGATGTCCTGAATACCCTTGCTGCAGATCCTGTATTTGCACACCTCACTTGTACTTTTGACTTGAGCATCCTTAGATCTCTGCATGTTTCTTGTCTTGTTTTTGTTGCAACAACATTCAGTTTAATTGGTGGTACTTCCTTCACCTCTTTGGTTTGCATCAACTTTCTTTTTCAAGGCACAGTGAAAACATCCACTGAGTTATGCATGGTGCCAACAGTCTCTTGCTCACGCCCTCTCCTTCCATGCAGAAGTCTTTTCAGCGATTGGTAATGATAAGACTCAGGACTTACCTGAATTACCTCAACACAGGACTCTAGTGGTATTTCAGATGGTCACGGGGTCTCATGTAGCCCCCAACTGGTAGTCAAAGAATAGTACTGAACTATTACAGATGTTGCACAATTCAAAGGAGAAACAACAGGAGAAAGGAATAAACACTGTGAAAGTATACAAATATTAAAATTTATAGAATATTTCTCTTCTATCAAGTGGAGTGAATGTCACACCTTTCTTCTACACAGTCTTTTTTCTTTTTTTAAGTCCACAGATGATTATTCCTGCAGCCAGTCAGATCCCTCACATTTCTTAGGAAATCTCCAGGAGTATGTATGGTTTGTGATGCTTCCACACCGTCATACTAAAATATGCTCATGTGCTTGCTTCTCTTACCATAAAGTCCAGGACACCATACATCTGATCACTGAGATGCTTAGAGTCACTATTCATATGCATTTGTATCTCCCTTCCATACAGCATCAAGAGATGATGAAATAATGCTAGGTCTTGAAACACAGCTAGTAGAGCAGAACCATTTTTCCTTATTTTCCATGATTTATAATACTTCTTTTTTAAATTGTTTTCATCCCAGATTTTTACACAGGTTTGTGTATCACTCTTCTCAGCAACATCAGGACAGTAGATGTCCATAGAAGTAAGATACTCCTGACTGCCAGGTTTTGACAAATATATGTTTTGGTCCAAACAGCGAGGACCTTCTCTACCTGGACTCTCATATTATGCTGTGACAGCACACCCCAGGGAAAGCAGGGGCTCTTTCAGCCTGCTGGTAAGGGTATTGATGTGCATTTGTGTTAGCCATTCCCTGCTGGGGTGCAGGCAGTGGGGTCAGTCAGGAGTGGTTTTGCGAGTACAGAAGACATAGTGGGACGTGCAGAAAGCAGTAGGTTTGGAGTCTCTAAAAATGCAAAGGGCCTTCCCTCTACCATCTGTGAAGACAGGAAAGTGCTAACTCTGCCCTCTAAGCACTTAATACATCAATTAAAGATTATTACAGCATGAGGATAGATCTGAAGAAATAGCAGGCCTATCTGGTTACTAAACAGGGGTATAATTACAGCGTTCTTGCATTTTATCCAGAAAATTGCAAGATTTCCTTTCAGATGACGTGCACCTTTTTGCTCTAGTGGTAAATAGATATTCAAGTCAGTGATGAAGAGAAACAGAAAATAATATCAAGGTAACCTTTGTACATAGATGTCATACTTTATGCTGTGGTAATTAATACTTGCTCCAGCTGCTCCTTCCTTGTATCCTCATGCTATCACAGCTACAACAACATCTCAGAAAAAAAAAAATACCAGACTATCACTAGTATACGTGATTACACAAATTTTTGAGAGTTTCTTATGTTTATATTTTCTAGATGTGAGAAAGAAGAGTGTTTTCTTCTGCTTCACTTTTAGAGGAAATTTACAGCAGCCCAAACTCCATACAAGAATTCTGATTTCCTTTTGCTGTACTTTATGAATATATTTTGCTGTATTTTACGAAGTGACTAAATCTTCATAACAGCATTTTGGTATCTTTTCAAGTTGAAAACCATTCTACTTCTGATTAATTCATACTGCCATGTGAGTCCTAAAGCTATGCAGATAAGCTGAATGCACCACACTAGAGTATCTGTGTTGTAAACCTAAGGGTATTCATGGGCTTTTCAAGTGAATGCACATTCATACGTGAAGTGGGCAACACACAGTGAATGAGCTACATTATGTGAATGTGCACAACAGCTGAAAAATGAACTATGTCATGGGTTTCAGCTTCATAGAGTGAACAGCTGAATCTGGTGGTGACACTGAAAGACTGTTAGTGAGTTTGATTCACTGGCCTGACAATGCCCTCTTCTCTGCGAATTCTTCACACCTGTAGATGCACAGCACCAACAAAGGTCTAATTCTGACAGCTGGCAAAGCCCAAACTATTAGCATGCTGAAGTGAGTGCAGCAGTTTTTCTGATGTCAGTGTTGTTTGCAACACTCGCTATATACTGAAGAACAGCATTAAAGCAACGCGTCCTTTGAAAGATCCATTCCAAGATTTCATGTCAGAAAAATATTCAAACTGAGTTCAACAACCTCTCAGGAAAATTACAGAAAATGTACCATTCCTAGACTGTAACGCTGCAAACTTCAGACTGAGCCAAACAGAATGGTAACTGCTTTTCCCCTTAGGATTCTTTGTACTAAATTCATTGCAAAATAAATAACAGCAAGCCACTAAATAAATACTACAGATTTCTCAGGAAATGTAAAGTGACATTCCAAAGTGAAAACACAGGAAATCTCTGAGGACCTGGATGATAGATTTTCTAATTGATGTACCCCCAAATAAACATTAAAACCAAAACCACAAATGATATTCTCCTTGCTGCTTGAGATCTACACTGAGCTGTTGGAATATTAACGCAATCTGTGCCCTGGTTGTTTATGAAAAGCATAGTGGCTGTCATTGAACTACAGGAAAAACGGATATAACTGCCTACCTGAAAGCTAGAGGCTTGTTGCTAACTAACCAGCTTCTGCTGTGATCCCTGGTATAGCTGTAAATCAGAGTTTCAAAATGGAGGGGAAATAAATCATTCTACATTGAAGAAAAACCAGGCTGAGTTTATATTGCAGTAGAAATGCCAACACTGTCTTGGAATTAATTTTTAGCAATAATTCTACATGAAAACGCCACTGAAAACCCATAAATCTTCAGAACCTCCTGCACATCCCCAGAAATATGCGAAAAATTCTTGAAAGCCTTCAGATGTTGCGTGTGAACAATGTGATCAAAATACAAACAACTGAGATACAGAAGCACGCTTCTGGATATGTGTTGATAAAGCACGTGTTCTACATTCTTGTTTGAGACCGGCTTATGCAGTTCAAATGCAGAAAAACAACAGAGATCTGGTGATTCAGTGTACACCAGTATCTTAGGTAGAAACCAAGCCTGGAAGCTAGATTGTTGAATTCCTCTGTATTTGATCAATGATGCAGCACAAGACCAAAAATGTCAAATGAAATAACACATGATTCAGAAATGCTTTCAGAAGGGCTCAACCAGAAAGAGCAGAGAAGCTGGAAGAGACAGTGCAAGGACAAAAGAGAAGGGAAGAGAGTTTAATTTCTAAGTGCTGCATGAGCAGGCAAATCTAATTTTAGGGACTGAAGTAATGTGGATTTGTTTTTATATCAAAATATTCCATTAAGTACACAAATTCAGAGAGAAAATGTGTTGAGTGAATTGAATGTGTAGAATGGGGTTCTACTGGGGATACCATCTTAGATACATTGTGGAAGACTTCAGCTGTCTTTAGTCCACCTAATGCAGCTATCCTTACATGGATGCCATTGCCTCCAAAAGAGGCAATTTATATAGCAGGAGTGGTTTGTGAGGTATCAACATTTTGGAGTTTAAAATAATCCTTTTCAAGGATAAAAACACAACTTTATGCCACAGTCTTCACTGGTAACAGCTTGTTACACACTCCTCAAGAAGATGGATCAGAAATAGGGCTGCAAGTGAAGATTAAGTTTGCGACCATCTGAGAAATCTGAGCATCCATAAGTCTGTGGATCCCAATGGGACGCATCCCAGAGTCCTGAAGGAACTGGCTGATGTAGTCATCAAGCCACTCTCAATGATATCTGAAAAGTCATGGTGGTCAGGTGAAGTCCCTAGTGACTGGAAAAAAGGTAATGTCACACCCATTTTTGTGAAGAGTAGAAAGGATGACACAGAGAACTACCGACCTGTTAACCACATCTCAGTGCTAGGGAAGATCATGAAGTACTTCCTTCCAGAAGTTATGCTAAGGCACATGGAAGATAGGGAGGTGATAGGGGATAACCAACATGGCTTCACCAAGGGCAGGTCCTGACTGACCAACCTAGTGGCCTTCTATGGTGGCGTAACTATGTCAGTGGAAAAGGGGAAAGCTACTGATATAATCTATCTGGACTTCAGTAAGGCCCTTGACACTGTCCCCCACAACATTCTTCTCTCCATACTGAAAAGATGTGGATTTGATGAGTGGACTGCTTAGTGGACGACAAACTGGTTGTGAGATTCAACCCAGAGAGTGGTGGTCAATGGCTCAGTGTCCATCTTCACCAGTGACAGTGGGATTGAGTGAACCCTCAGCAAGTTTGCAGATTATACCCAGCTGCTGGTGTGGTCAATGTGCCCAAGGGATGAGATGCCATTCAGAGAGACCTAGATAGGCTTGAGCAGTGTGCCCAGGAGAACTTTATGAGGTTCAACAAAGCCAAGTGTAAGGTCTTGCACCTGGGTCATGGCAACACCCACTATCAATCAGTACAAACTCAGGGATGAAAGGATGGAGCACAGCCCTGACAAAAGACCTTGGGGATACTGGTGGATGGCAAGCTGGACATGAGCCAGCAATGTGCCCTCACAGCCCAGAAAGCCAACCGTAACCCGGACTGCATCAGAAGAAGCGTGACCAGCAGGGCGAGGGAGGTGGTCCTGCCCCTCTACTCTGTGCTGGTGAGGCTTCACCTGGAGTACTGTGTTGAGATGTGGAGTCCTCAGCACAGGAAAGACATGGACCTGTTGGAGTGCGTCCAGAAGAGTGTCACAAAAATGATTCAAGGAATGGTACAACTACCCTGTGAGGACAGGCTGAGAAAGCTGGGACTGTTCAGCCTGGAAAAGAGAAGGCTCCAGGGAGAGCTGAGAGAGGCATTCCAGTATCTGAAAAGGGGATGTAAGAAAGAAGGGGACAGACTCTTTAGAGAAGTCTGTTGTAGGACAAGGGGAAATGTTTTCAAACTAAAGGAGGGGAGATTTGGACTGAATATAAGGAAAACGTTTTTTACAGTAAAGGTAGCGAGGCACTGGAACAGGTTGCCCAGAGAAGTGATGGAAGTCTCACCCCTGCAGACACTCAAGGTCAGGCTGGATGGGGCTCTGGGCAACCTGATCTAGCTATAGGTATTCCTGTTCACTGCCGGGAAGTTGGACTAGATGACCTTCAAAGGTCTCTTCCAACTCAAATGACTATATGATTCTATTATATGGTGGGCATGAATTTTAAAAATATTAATCCTGTGATTCCTAAGAGCAAGGATACAGACCTGTGAAAGATGGACTGGGAAGGGAAGTGAAATGTTCAGGTTTTGAAAACCTGAGAGGCTGCTCTTAGCAGATCTGCTTGGAGTGAGGTGTGTAGGTAGGAAGGCATGAGGCGTGCAGTCTTCAAGAGCATCCAAGACACTGTATGAGTAACCTCACTCAACAGGACTTCTTCTAAGCATCTGTTTTAATGCTCTACTGTATTGCTCCAGGGCATCAGGCCATCAGTTTCCAGCTGAAGTGAGAGTTCTTAAAATCAAAAATAAAAGACTGTTGAGTCCTGTATGCACCACATGACACCAGACCTGCTAGGAGAAGCTCATGGTCATGAGGGCATGCACAGCTCAGAGACATAGCCAGACTGGCAGCATGATGCTTCACGAGGGCTGCCAATGAATAACATAAAAAAAAGACTGATAGAAGGTTTGCTAAGAAGGTGTGCTAAGAAGTCTTTCCAGATTAAATAGAAGTGATTTTTAGACCTTCATTTTTGCAGACTTGAAGGGAAAGAAGAGCAAGAGCGACAAAACCTCAAAGAAGCAAAACTCACAGTATTTGTACAAGGTGTGGGACAGGGCAGACTCCCCTGTTTCAGTCCCACCTCCTCCTTCCTTTCAGGTGCTGCAGCAGTAACGTAAGGCAGCATGGGCACAAGCATAGAGGCAGACTAGCAAAAGTCATAAGCAAGAACTAAGGTGGCCCAACTTGTGTAAATGCTGGCAGTCTTCAGGAACATTACTTATTCAGCTTATTGTTAGTTTTTTGTTCGGCAGCCAATTTTGCCTTGATGAAAATAAAGAAAGCGCTGAAGTTTAGAGGATATGCAAATGGAAAAACCTTTGAAAAAGGTTATTTAACATTTTTACTGCTTCAAAACTAGAATGCTTTTTGATTTTGAATGTTTTCAGGATTATTAACTTTACTCAGATTTAATGCAAGAAATTTATACTTATGAAATGGAAAGACAAGCATACAAAATTATACATGAAGTGCATTGCAGATTGAAGATGGTATGTGGATTCTGAAAGGCTCCGTATATTTAAAGACAGAGTCATTTTGGGGGTAATGATGACTGAGTCATCATCATACACTGTGTGTCTGTGTGTGTCAAAATAGGAGTAATAAACGTAGTCGTAAGGCAAATCTTTGTGAGTGAGTAATGAAGAGGCTGAAGAAGAACTAATAGCAGGAACAGTGATGGCTAGGAGGGTTGCTTGTTATGATAATGTGTGATTTGGTTAATGGGGAATGAGGAGTAATAAAGGAGTTGAGATATTGCACTGTGTATTATAAACCAAGGGACTAATCAAAGATGGCCGAAGATGGCACTCTAGTGAATTTCGAGTAGCTTACAGTTTATTCTTAGTGCATAAGACAGCCAGCGAGGTGACAGGGTGTCCTTCCTCCTGGAGTGTGAGCACCTGCGGCTTCTGCTAAGCGTGGTCAGCGCAATTCATCCACAGTGTTGGGAAGGGAATGGACCTTGGTGCACTGCACTTGAGAAGTTAACAATGGACAGAGGCAACTTGTCTTCTGCTCAAGGGAAGAGGGACAAGTGCCTCTGTGATGTGACCATTGGGCTTCCCATACCCAGAGAGAACTGGGGAAGATGGCAAGCTTCCAGTTCCAAAATGCAAAATGGCGTCAGGAGGTGATACCTCATTTGCAGGAATTTTGTGACAGCTTTGTTGTTAGCTCGTGAGATTAAGAATTTCTTCTACAGAAGTTTATGAAGCAAAAATTCTCTAATATTGCAAAATGACTTAGCATGAATATCCCAATACGTCAATTGTGAAATAAATTATCTGCCTTGAAGTCCTTTGTTAATAAAGGGAATGAACCATGCTGTGAGTTCATTGGTAATTTTTCCTACGTAGATAAATAATTTCCCTCCAGGTTTCAATCAGGTCTTTATTTTGGACCCATGATAACAGTATCATGATTGATTTAGTGATTTTTCTCAAGTTGGCTATATTAATAACTGAAGTATTAGCTTTTTCTGAAAGTACTATAATTTAATCAACATGAAATGTGTAAAAATTCCTCAAGATCAATATCAAGTAATAGACTGGCATTATCCATTAGTTATCAGTCTGCTGTCAAAAGTAAGCAGTGAAGAATATTAATGTTTCAGAGCAACTCATCCACGATGAAGGTACTCAGTTTTCCAGTCCATGCAAGTCAAACACAACATCAGAGATCACTTTGAGCAATGCTGCACTATCTACAGGGTCTGCACTGCTGAAGGATCAAATTGTGGAGCAGCTCATTATCCACATCAAGTTCCCCTTCACGTTTCTTGCATGGGGATGGAGTGAATAGCTGAGAGCTCTGGTTGGGAGCTGGTGTGGGCATCCTCACCACTTCATTCTCCATGCACCGTCTCTCACTTCTATGAATGGATAATGGCACCCAGGAGTCTGATTTTGTGCATGCTTACATCTAACTGTGTACCCTTTAGTGGCTGTGTTTACTTGAATGGGGCTGTTAATGAAAATGAAGATATGCTGAGGTATCTGCAGGGCTGGGCGCCTAACACACAGAATTCTTAATCAGCCATAAATCCAATCAAGATCTTCACAAAGAGCAAGACAGCAGTGTGGCTGGTGAAAAACAAGAGCCTCTCTGAAAGGTACTGTTATGCAAATATAATAACACTCAGGGCATACATTCAAACAGCCCTCGACTGGCAGCCTTTTGGCTTTAAACAGGAAATAAAGTAAGATCAAAACAGGAGGGAATAATACCAGTCGATTTGCAAGATAAAGATTAATAAAGGAACTCATTGTATGCTTTGCACGGAAATTTTACGGTTACTGTGCTGTAAATTTTTTTTAAAGGCCTTTTTTTAACTTTCTGCACCAGAACTATGATTCATTCATACAAAAAAGGTTATATGAGCGGCACCATTTTTTCCTTCATTCAGGGTCTTGTATTCAAAGGAGAGACGCCTTTGTGAGATCTGCAGTTGTTCGGAGAGGGAATTAGTTGTATTAGCAGTGTGTCACTCACAGTGTGCCTTGCACATCCACCAGTATCCTCACTTCATTTTGTTCAATTTGTTAGCACTGGAGAGGTTTAGGATTCTCGGTATGAATAAAACCCATTGTATGCTTCCTATACGCTCACTCTGGGGTGGCATTTCCTTCTGACCAAGGACACAGGATTCTTATGGTAGAAAAAAACAACAAAAAAACCCAACGTACAAAAAGCCCTGTGGTGCTTCCAGGATGTCAGCATGACCAACAGATCTAACCACAAAATTATACCTCATCCCTTCCTGTGTCTCTACTTGTTCTTTGCACCACGCTGGCTCAGGAGCACTCTGTAGACCTCATTTTGTTTGCTAGAAGCTGTGTGCAAGTCACTAGAATTAATTCTAGCATTTGGGAGTGCACCAAGGCTGCATGCTGCAATGCAAACCTCAATTATTCCCAAATCCTGGTGCGATGGCGTGAAACATGGGCTGCCTGGTCCCTGGCAAGCCAACACATGCAGCCTCAGCCAGAGAGGAGGTGGGGCAGCTGGGGTGGGAGGACAAGGGGTCCGTGCCTCCTTGACAGGATGCTGCCATTGTATCACTGCTGCCCAAAACAGCAGCAGTGATATAATGATGCTATACTGTGAGCAGAATTTGGGTATCTCAGTTTAAGCAAGCGAGAAAGCCAGCCCTGCTGCAGCAGCTATAAATCCATCAGGGGCATAATTATATCAGCACTCACACATAGGTGACAGAGTTCTGTGTTGCATCAAATATAAATCAACAGCATGTAACAATTCAGTTTTTATTCTCATAAGTTATAAGTCCGGGGGGAACTGTTAGTGACCGTCTTTCTGACTATCTGCATATGGCAGACCATAAGTTTTCTTCAAATTAATTGGAGCAAGAGCATCTGTTCCAGAAAAAATTAAATTGATTTCAAAATTTCCAGTACTGTAGAAACCAACAAACTAAGCAGACTTGGAGAAATACATACTTAATGATTTGCGTCCTGTTTCTCATCTAACCTTTCTATTTTCAACACCAAGCCACTGACTGCTGTTACGTTTTTCTATGCAGAATAAAGAGGCTTCAAAATCCTGTTCCACACGTTGGTGGTTACAGACTGCAATCATACTCTTCCTCCTGCTGAGGAAAACAGGAGGAGCTCCTGGATTGTTATATTATTTAGGGTTTTGGGGTTTTTTTTGCATCCTCCTTCCTTCCTTCCTTCTTTCCTTCCTTCCTTCCTTCCTTCCTTCCTTCCTTCCTTCCTTCCTTCCTTCCTTCCTTCCTTCCTTCCTTCCTTCCTTCCTTCCTTCCTTCCTTCCTTCCTTCCTTCCTTCCTTCCTTCCTTC
>JACDJE010000099.1:2430445-2458213 GCA_016647715.1 Pavo muticus | reverse complement strand
CCTTCCTTCCTTTCTCCCTCCCTCCCTCCCTCTTTCTTCCTTTCTTCCTTTCTTTCATTTTTTCAGAACCCTCCTGGTATTCTCAATGCCCTTCCCAACCAGGGTGCAGGTGAAGGACAGTGCACTGTGGCTGGTGTATGCTAGGATGCTGAAGTCTTTTGTGGAGCCTCAGCAAATCTAGGAGACCGAGTTCTAAAATTCAACCTACAATCCACAGTTGCAGGTTCACAATCTCCCATTTGGCCATGTTAAAACACCAATGGATTTCTCGTGTCCATGCTAGCAAGTGATTTTTTTTGCCTCCTTGAGTTTCTCAGTCATGATTTCTCTTTTATTGCAAATCAGGGATTAAAATGTTTGGTAGAAAAAGAGTCAGGAATTGATCTTAGTGGGACCTCCTTAGAAACCAGTCTACTCCCGAGTAGTCCCCCATTTACGAATGCCTTTACAGAATTGCCAAGCAGCTTTTAATCCATAGTGCTAAAAGAGCAGCATTAATTTTGACACTATTCATGCCCCAGTGGAATGGAGCACATTCCAGGACTTCTGTATTTGACCAGAACAAAGTTGAATCTGCAGCTGTATTTGAGTTTTCATGGGATTGAAATAGCAGACAGCTGGCTGGCTATCTCAGCCTGCTCCAGCTTGTTATTTCCAGGTTTTTTTGAAAAAGGAAGGCAGACCTCTGCGGTGATGTGCTGCCAATGCTTTAAGTCAGAGGTCCTATAAAATGTTCCCAGCTTAGTGTCATAAATCTAAATCAGCATTCGTAAAAAAGATAGAAAAGGGGCTGTGGAATCTTTCAATGTTTTTTAACTCTTTACATGCTTCCTTGTGATACCAGAGAAGGACAGCAAAGTGAAGAAGCCTGTGTTAGTCAGATATAATGCAACCAGTTAGAATGGTAAAAGTGCTCCAGATTGTCATATAGCCCAGCTTGTGCAGTGGTGGATTGGGCTCTGGGGAGAAGTTTGTAGGCAGGAGGGGCAATGCCTTAGGTATCACCCAGCTCTTCTAGCACAGGTCCTTTCTCAGCGCTGGGAGAAAGTGACTACTTGACTTTGTTAGTGTTGTCCGATGGCATCATGCTATGCGCCACAAGGTTAGCCAACACCGCGGTCAGGGATGAGGGGGAAGATGCCTGGTATAAGAACCAGCTGGTTCCCACAGCCTCTTCAGCCCATAAATATTGCGGTTGAGGCTGTATTTGCTAAAACAAGCACTTTTTTTCTGGGAGGTAACGCTAATAGGTGGAAGCAGGAGGTAGGTCTGCACGCCCACCCCGAGGGTCCTGTGCTTAACGGAGCGGCTCCAAAGCCGTTTGAGTGGAAAAAGATGTCTCTCTGACTAAGAAAGGCTGGCTGTCATACATGAGAATAATTCCTACCTTGAAGCGTAATAATCCATGAATCTTTTATATATTATAAAATCAGATGTTCTCTGAGTATGGATGATGCAGGGGCACTATAACAAGTGAAGAAAACACAGGCAAATCACACTGCGTGGCTCAGTGCCCAGACCTGGATGGGTGAAATCTGGGCAGGCCTCTCCTTGTAGCCTCGCTCACTACTTAAGGTCATCTCTCTTAATTTGATAATCGTAAGGCTCACAGTTACTGACCTGTGTGCACTGGAAGAATTTCATAAAAGGAAAACGAATCCTCTTCACATTTGAGGGAAGCAATGAAAGAAGTTTCCTATCAAAGGTCCTCTTATCAGGAAAGATAACAAAACAAAATACATGAAGTACGGTAGATGAACATGCCTCACTTTCTTGATCTTTCTAAAATAGAAAATGTCCATGCTTTTTCCCATTAGAACGCACTCTGATTCATTTGTGGCACAGATTTCTGTGCAACTGCCACTACCAAAAAAAAACCCTAACCAACCAACCCTATTGCTCACCTATGACAGACAGAACTGCTCTTTGCAGCAGACGCAAACAGATTTGGCACATCACTCACTCACTGAACGTTTTTCTGCCGCTCACCCATCCCACGCGCTGGCTGCGTGCATGTCAGTTGTGCTGGCATCACCTCTGAGAGCCCTGATGACTGACTCATTCCTGCACGGTGTGTGGTGAGTGTAGGCTGGACTTCTGTGGTCTTACAGAGCTGGGGAACTGGAGGCAAATGAGCTGTTGTGGGAAGCAGGTGCCAGGAGGACTTCAGGACTCAAGGTTCTGCCTCAAGCTTGTTCGTGGGTTCTCTGGAGCAGGGCAACACCTCTCCATCATGCTTCTGCCAGCAAATGGGAAGGCACCACAGCTGGCACGGCTGCATCTGCAGGACAACATTGGTCCATGTCCCTATTCTCCAGCATGTCCTAATGGAAAGCAATTGACTGCTTTCGGGAGTTTAGCCAGCACTCCATTTCCCAAGCAGAGTGAGGTCCACTTTCTTATCCTGGTCATACCTAATACCATCCTGACTTTAGCAGCTGATCAACAATAATAACAGCTGTTCTTTTTACTCAGAAGTCCACATCTGACAAGCTGTGCCAGAGTCATTATCTCCCAAAGGCAAATGCAGAGTTCCACAAAAAGGATTACTCAGAAGGACAGGTGGGAACAGCAGCAATGCCTGGCTCAGTTCTGTGAATACAAGTCAGGTAGATCAAACAACTTCATCTGCATGGCTCTCTCTGGATGGGCTGTAAAGATATCAGCATAAGGTACCAATTTCCTGCCTCTCTCATATACCTGTTGTGCAGCTGCCATGACACTGCCGTGGGACTGCCCTGTTCTGATGGCCAAAGGGAGCGTGGCTGTGAGCATCCTCTCTGGGTCCGCATCCTCTGTGGGACCTTTCTGGGATCACATCCTCTGCACTGCTGTGCAGCAGGAGACATCAGGCAGAGGCTGGCACAGCCACATCTCACCTTTTTGCTAACACACCTCAGCCTATGTCTTGGGATGCTCATTTTGGGGAAGAGGAGACAGACGTTCCCGATCAGCTTCTGGCTTCTCTCTTGCAACAGCAGCGGTATCAATTAATATCAGTAAAATTGCCAGTTAATTAGTGGTGGCAGGCTGGAGGTTGCCTGAACCTCTGCTTTGTGTGTCCATCTGAGAACATATTAACTCCGGGCAGGCCAACCAACTGTGCGGCAGATGGCTGCAGCTTCCCTTGATGCCCACCTTGGTGGGGGCTGATCCGGCTGCGAAGAGCTCAGCTCTGCCCACCCTGATGTCCAACATCACCCTCCTGGTCCTGCAGAATTTGGGGCAAGATGTCCCTCTTATCAGCCTGGTTTTGGAGATGTAGAGAACAACCACTAGCATTCACGCTGCAGCTATATTTTGCTGAAAAACAATCTGCGGGGGAGTGAAGTCTTTCAAGCAAAATTTCTGAACAGCTGAGTAGATCGCTATAAAGTCATTATATACCGGTGTTGCTGCAACAGCCCGTGCACTGTTCTGCTTTACGATGCTCAAATGTTATTTCAAGTCAGGCTGATCTAGCATGTCATTCATCCATATTGGTTACAAGATTAAGGCACTCAGTGCAGTCTGAGAACACCTGTGGCCAGCTCCAGGCTTTGCCCTAGACTTAGCCACCCCATTCTCTTCATGCATTCACCTTGCCTCTAGACTTAGATGTCTTCTAGTCTGAGTTGGCAGTGCTGGCTTCTCCTAAGCAGCTTGGCAGGGTAATGCCCTCACCTCTCAGGTGAGCAGATACTTACAAGAGGACAAACTGCCAACAAGATGGAGACAAGAAGACAAGAGGACATACAATGGGATGAACCCTAGCCTAACAAGCTTTAACTGCTGCTGAGATTTCCTACTCCTCAGAGCAGGAAATCATGAAACTCCTTTTATTTGTGTCTCTGAGAACAAGGACTTACTGTAATGCACAACTTTTGTTTTGGTAATAGCTCTCCGCCCATCTTTCTCCCAGAAGAGGGTAGCGTTTTTGTGGGCTTTGTTTCTATGCTTTGTGAGACTATGGGGGCACAGGTAGGTGCTGTGGGGGCAAAACGCCTTCCAGCTGAGGTTGGCATGCTGATCTCACCAGGCTGGTGGCTTTCATGGCTTTAGAAATCTAACAGGGGGAAAAATCCAGCTAATTGTATGCTGGTAGCACATACACCAGCTATAACTTGCTTGTTAATTCCTGTTCTCAGAGGAAAGTCCTTTATCTGGATAAGCTGTACTCAACTGCTCTCTCAGATGTGAGCTGAGAACTCCCTGGTAGAGAGGCCCCGATGTAGGTTCTCCAGCCTTGATGTTCTTCAGACCATCCTTGGCTCATTACCTCTCATTTGTTCTGAACTACTTGATCCAGGTGATATCCAAGAGCAACGTAAGTACCGGACAGCATGCCGAGGCTACCTCTCTTTCTGCAGGCTTGCTTATTCGAAGGTACAATGAGTTTTGAGTGGTAAGGTTCGAATGAAATAGGTGCTGCTGAAATTGTGAACCTAACCAGCAATTCCCTGGTATTGCAAACCAAGAAGGCTCCATTCTTTGTTCAGAGCACAGAACAGAGGCTGTCAGGACAAAACATCACTGAAACAGTGTGGGCAATGGCCAGAGTCTGTGCTGCATTTTACCTGGGACCGTTGTAAAGCAACAGTCACTCGCTTCTGTTAAATGACTGCAGGCTCCAAGACAAGTCCTAGCAGCTTGTGACAGCCCTGGCCACCCCCTCCTTGCCAAGACCCTCCAGACATGAGTTGTGTGGGAGAGGCGGCCTTTGCTGGGTGCTTTTGAAGAACAGAAGAAGCAGATTCCCCATGAAGGAAGAAAAAAAAGAAGGATGGGCACACTGCACAGAAACAGAGGAACTCCAAAAGCAGCTGAAAGAAAATGAGGTTTTGTGCTTGACATGGGCTGGGATGTAGGTGCAGGGTGGCTGTTTCTGAGGTACAGTTCCTTCAGTGACTATTGAAAAAAGACATCATGAATGAATACAGTTAAGAAAGAAGGACTGATTTTAATTCTCACCATCTTCAGCAATATGCAACAGAACTAAACTTGAACTGCTTGGCTTTTGTGTTTACTGCATTTGTTCCTTAGCTTAAAGCAGATATGAAGTTTCTGCCTTTGTTTTCCAATGTGCCTATGCCTTTCAGTTTTGAATAACCTCTTGAAAAAGTGATCCACAGGTGAAAGTCAGCAGCACTGTTAGCTCTCCTGATGGGCAGAGCAGAAGGAAAACCATCCCCTGTGGTTTTGTTAGAGCCATCAGTGCATTGCACACTGTCTGGGTCATCTCCGGCCTCTCGTGGCGGGGCTAGCAGCAAGCTCAGCTTCCTCAGCACCTCTGGGTCCTGCTCAAGCCATGGATTCAGAAAACTAGTGAGTGCTAGAAAAAAAAAGGACAAATCGGTGCATAAGAGGTCCTGCTTGCTGCAGCGATTAAGATAAAGGTGAATGGTGGTAAGATCACACAAACTTAGGAGTAGGAGCTTGAGACAAGTTTAAAATGACCAGGAAGTAACAGTCATTGTCTAAACAGAGCTGTTCTGCCCTGGTGCAGGAGGTGGGAAAAACTCCGCTGCTTCTGCTCTTTCCTGCTCTTTGCTCACTTTTGACTGCACTGAGAACAAGAATTGCACACTGGCCATGAGCAACAAATACACTTAGAAAGCCCTATCTGAGTCTGCATCCAGCCACTTCTCTCTGTCCCAAGGCCTCCTAATTACAGAAATTTTTCTACAGCTGGAAAGCTGATACAGATGAAGTGCTGCTGAGTGGATAATGGTATTTGCCTCCGAGCTGTTGGGAGCCAAATTATCACTTGACCCAAAGTACCTGAAAAGATCATGCCAAGTTTTCCTTTTACTTGCATACGGATGCAACTTCATGGTTGCAGAAAAATTTAATTAATGAAGGCAGAAGCAGCACAAAATGTGCCATGTTCAATCAGATTCAATTGCTGTCAGAAAGGGAGCAGCGGTGGGAATCACTGCTTTTACAACATCGTGATGACACTAAATGCAAAATCTCATTTTGGATCCACCTCAAATCAAAATATTTCTGGATTATAGATAAATAATAAATATTTCTTGAATCAAATTAACTATTATGTTCAACCCTCAAATGGTTCAGGTAATGCGTTTTCTTACTCAGAGCAATGGGGCAGCACTAGTAGGGAGTGATGGGGCATCGTACCCAGCAGCGTGGAAACAGTAGGAGGATGCAGACTGAGGCTCGGGACAGAGCTCAGAAAAACATAAAAGGAGGAGATTTAAGTGACGTCACATCTCAGAAGCAGGCCCTGACCACCAGGAGTGCCTCCTATCCTGCGTGGTTTTCTGACTGGCAGCTACACCTCTCCAATTTTCTCCCAGGCAGTGAGTATTTCCCAGAATTGAAGGATAACTCATTTGGCTGGAAGTGATATTTTTCATTGCCAAATCCTTGTTCCAGGCAAGATACAATTCAGAAGCGATACCAGGTATGAAGCAGACCCGTGCCTGACTGTGCCGTGGGGAGGTAATGGAGGCTCTATGATAGCCCCAAAGGGAAAGACTGGGCAACTGCCCTTTGTGCCTTCTCCCAGTCTGTGGTTGGGACCAGCTGCTGTCCCATCCTATAGCGTATTCATATGAACACTGCACAGCCCCTTTGTAACAAAGACAAACTTATATTGTATTTCTCCAACAAAAAGGAGATGAAGCTGGCCATTTATAATGTTGAACTGCAGCTTCAGCCGAGTTTGCTGGTTTGCAGTGCTCAATTCTCTTTACTTAAGATTTTACTCAGTGTGGTTGCTTCATTCTGAGCAATTTTTAAAATGGCCCTCAGAAGATGTGGAATCATTTTTAGCCTTTGACTGATTTGATCTCTTATCATTTTCGAACTAGGGCTTTGGAGATGTAATTATTTTAATGTTTTTTTAATTTGGAAATTAAACTTGTATTTATGTTATCAATAAAAAGAACTAATGAGTTCCCCAGAGGGAAAGATGTACGATGAAATAATAGAAATGTACAGTAGGAACACAGCCTTAGAGCTGGTTTTGGAGGAGCTGTCTTTGAGCCAACTCCAAGATGAAGATTGTTGCCATGTTCATTTTTGGAAACCTCCTTCATTGATTTTTCATTTGTGTATTCATTAGACTGAAAGCCCACAAAGTGCACTTGTTAATTACCATCAATGGTCTGTTTCTGAATCTTTTCTTTTTTAGACTAAGTTGATAATTCAGCTTAGCATCTGAAAGGCTCAGGCTGGCTGATGCTAGCAGGCTGCAGTTCCTTCCATGTCATCTGGCGACCCTGAAACTAGATGATCATTATGGTCCTTTTCAACCCAGGCCATTCTATGATTCTATGATTCTGTGATTCTACGATTCTATGATTCTATGATCCCTTGCTGGCCTTTGTGAAGTGCAGCACAGGAGATCCCCCTCAGCTTCTCTTGGTGACTAGGTGCCAGGTTCCCCACTGATGGCTATCATATTTTCACAATAGGACATTTGGAACAACTGAGTTGTTTTAACATGAATTTGCAATGCTACATTTTATGCTGAAGTAGATTTTGGGTTGTTTTGGGCAGCTGTTTAAAATGTCTTTCCTGTCTGTAATGTAGGCATGTTTTCTATAGTTCGGTGTTCAGGAATCTGTCATGAGGGTTCCTGTTTTTCCAAAGGCCTCTCCCTGCTAAAGGAAAGCGAGAGCTGATATAAAGTGATTTTAATGTCATGGCTTGTAGTTTTTAAACACTGTTAAACGGCAGTAATAGCATTTGCTGTTATCTTTTTTAACTTTCTTTTTTCTTTTTTCTTTTTATTTTTCAAAGATAACAGGGAGCTCCAGATGTATAACAAAGCATTTTGTGGCAAAATCACAGAATAGATTGGGGTGGAAGGGGCCTTAAGGATCATCTAGTTCCAACCTGTGGCCATAAGCAGGGACACCTTTCACCAAATCACACTGCCCAGGGCCCCATGCAACCCGGCCTTGAATGCCTCTGGGGATGAGGTAGCCACAGCTTCTTTAGGCAGCCTGTGCCAGTGCCTCATCACTCTCCAAGTAATAAATTTCCTTCTGATATCTAATCTAAATCTCCTCTCTTTTAGCTTAAAATATTACCCCTAGTCCTACCACTACACCCCCTGATAAAAGAGTCCCTCTCTAGCTTTCCTGTAGGCTCCTTTAGGTACAGAAAGGCAGCAATGAGGTCTCCTCTCTCAGCCTTCTCTTCTCCAGGCTGAACAACCCCAACCCTCTCAGCCTCTCTTTGCAGGAGAGGTGCTCTAGGCCTCTGATCATCCTCATGGCCTCCTCTGGACTCACTTCAACCGCTCCACATCTTTCTTGTCTTGGGGGCATCAGGCCTGGATACAGTATGCCAGCTGGGGCCCCACAAGGACAGAGCAGAGGGGGACAATCACCTCCCTTGCCCAGTTGGCCACCTCTCTTTTGATGCAGCCCAGGATATGGTTGGCTTTCTGGGCTGCAGATGCATGCTGGTGGTTCCATGTTCAGCTTTTCATCTACTAGTACTACAAAGTCCTCCACAGGTCTGCTCTCAATCCAGTAATTACCAAGTCTGTATTTGTGCTTGGGATTGCCCTGACCCAGATGCAGGACCTTGCACTTGGCCATGTTGAACTTCATGTTTGCACAGGCCCACTTCTCAAACCTGCATGACCATAACCAGGTCTTCGTAGTCAGCCCCTCACACAAGGAGTCACAAAGTGTTGGGAGTGAATGGGATTTAACCCAGTGATGTGATCAAAACAGCTGGCATCTTCATCCCTCTCTCACACATCCCACAGACAAATGACTGTTGATTTACATCCAAATAAAGATCTCAGAGGCTGCAGGTTCTGTCCTGGCTCAAGCACATCCCAAAGTAGGACACTGGTGTGTGGAGATGCTCCATTTCAGCCACCTATATGTCATTCTGCTGGTGGCACAACACTTTAATTCCCTCATTCTCATCCGATCTCAGCGCTTGCATTTTGGCTGAAGGTCACTAGCCTTCTTTTCTTTCTTTCTTTTTTTCCCCATAAGAGCCCCAGGTGCAACTTTCAGTCTGTAATGGCCCTCCTGCCATGGTGGCTGCTTTGTGTAGGTGGAAGAAATGGTTTCTGAGTACGTGGAGCTCTGAAGTGTGCTCCTGGCGGAGATATACAAGCTTGTTGTTTGTGCACTCTGCCATGTAATTGCCCATATTGGATATTTTTCAAATGACTACTTGAAAGCTTCACAAAATTAAAATAAAATCAGCTTGCTAATGAAAATCAGAACGATGCGAGAACTGTGACCTTGATGAAGTTTTCCATCTTTAAATATATCTGGAGCTGTGTACTTATGCGTCGTTGCAAAGAGTGCCTGGAGAAGGGTGCTATGAAACTGTCAGGCATCAGCAAACAGACAGAGCAACATTACAATAATTTGTGCCCACAATACACTGCAAACTTCAAACCACTGCTGTCCCATAGGATAGCAGTGAAAGGACAGCTCTGGTAATAGGCTAAAAGTGAGTGAGAGCATCTCCCTTGCATAGTTCTATCATGCATTAAATCTGCATGGTGGTCTTTGTTTTCTGCGCAATACTGTAATTCAGGTTGATTTCTGTACTGGCAGCCAGAACACAAAAGATACACAGGAATCCATGGTGCTTCTTTAGTATAAGAGAAACCCAAACACACCAATGGTCATTTGCAGTGTCTCAGAACACTGGTAGTAAGGCAAATCCCGCTATGGACTCTGCACCTGACTGGCAGAGGGATCTTTGGAGCTCTGCAGCTACATGAGCACAGCCATCCTGGGCTGAAATGGGGTAAGAAAAGGAGCTTGGGATAGCCAGAGCACGCTGTGCGTGCTTCAGCAATGCCATACTGGCCACCTCTGAGGGGGCAGCAGGGTTGGTACATGCTCCAGATGACTAAGGGAGGCAGCCTAGAGGAGCAGTCTGTTTGCACTGGGGTCAGTGATGGTGAGGAAAGCGATATGCATTGTCCTGGTTTTTAGTGCATAATTGTAAGCGTTTCCAACTGTGTGCATGTGTTGGTGGGCAAGCTATAATCATATATATATATATATTTTTTCTGAATAGAAGGGAAATCTCACAAGGCATTGCCTTTTGCTGCCATGGTTATCCCTCCAACACAGGTCATCAGCAAACCACTGCATCATCTTCTACATGCCCAAAATATTTTGTTTGTTTCTTGAATCCTGATTGGCTATACGTGCCAGAAAACTGAAGATGTGCCTGGATCTTTGCTTTAAGAGCAGAATTAAGTCATATTCTTGAGGCTGAGGTGCTTTAGCTTCTGCATACTCCTGCTCATGCCTTGCAGTCCTTGGAGTCACCTTGCTGCTGTACTCTACAGATTTTTTCAAGTGCTGCAGTGCTGTTTCTTACTTAGTGAAGAACACGGCTGACGACTGCTTTAAGGAGAGGTTGTTTTAGCTCCAGAGTGGCAGCATACAGACTCTGTTTAGATTTTTCTTCTAGTGTCTCATCTTCGGCTGCAGCTATGCAGAGAGGAGCTGTTTACTTATTTTGCATGGCTCCCAAATGTCATTTAAACTTTATTAACAGGAGGGTTACTACCTCCCAGATTTCTAATTAAGGTCTTCCCTTCAGTCTATTAGCAGTGCTTTTGTGGACGTATTCTTTAATTAGTTCTGACTTTCTGACTCCAGTGCAAAGTAGTTTTTAACTACTGTCTGTAATGCCCACGAGTGTTGAGTCAACCTATTAAAAATTAAAAATCAATTTTAAATTCAACCTATAGAACTTCACCAAATGAACCCAGCACTATTTCATCTTATTTTCATTATTGCGGTGTCTGATAGTCCAGGCAGTGACAGGAGCTATACAAACAGAGTGCAAAGGCAACTGAGGTGGGAAGGGGAATCGTGGCAGGAGGAGCTGTAAGATGGGCACCATGTACTTCGTAGGACAGGGACGCTGGAGGTCCCAGGTTGCACTGCCCACCCTGATGGGGGCCCACTAGCCAGCATCTCTGTGGGAAGGAGAACCCCACGGATACCACGCTCTAGCTATGCTGCCCCACAAAAGCATCCTGTTTGTTCACAGCCCTTGGAAAACACATCTTTTATAGGTACGGGACAGCAAAACCTTCTAGATAATGTTTCACCTTAAACTCAGGACACCTGTAGCTGCGTCCATATTTACCTTCTGAGAGCACAATCATGGCCTCAGAGCACACAGTCCAGGTCCAGTGCATGCTATGGTCCCTGTTCTGGGTGTAGACAGCAATGGGGAGTCACCCTCCAGCTAATCCCAGCTAATGCTTACCAGCCACCAAAATCTGCCCATGCTTTTTCCTCCTCATCCTGCGGATGCCCTTGCAGAAAATCTCCTTGTGCTGCCTAGCAAAGACACAGCTGAGCATGGGCCAGGGTAAGGAGAGAAAGCTGGGACTATGCAGGACCATCATCCTCCCTTGCAGCAGCCACAAGCATTTCATCAGCTGCAATGTAGAGCAAAGCCACACCTTTGCATGGGCACTAGAACGTGAGCCACTTGGAATGAGGAAGAGGATGGCTCCATTAAAGAGCTGATGGAGGTTCATCCTCCGATTAGGAAAATTTTAAGGCACAAAGCTGTGGCTGGGCTCTTTGTTCATGCTGCCACAACTGGTTCTACACTGGTTCACGAATCTGCTCAAAGCCACTTGCAAGATCAAGGCCTTTCTTTGTAACCTGCTGCGACCAAAGACGATTTTTTTTTATAAAATGCTTCACATCCATGGCAGGCAGAATAGATTACTGCAGTCCGCTGAAAGCTTCATGTGAAAACTTTGTTGTCCCAATATTCGCCTTAGTGATCAGTCTTGGTTTTCCGAGTGCATAATTATTAATGTAGTCATTAAGAGTGTTTCCTGCTGTGTCAAAGCAAAGGAACATTTTAGAACAGAGAGTCAAAAAAAAAAAAACAAAAACCAGTACAAGTAAAAGGTGCAAAAATGTCTGTAAAAAATAGGTCAAGAGAAGTCTAATTACAGGGAGTTTTTTGAAAGAGATTCATTTATCATTTTGGGTATTTATTTTTAATTAAAAAAAAAAGCCCTCACAGTCTATTGATTCTACGTTAACTACGAGTGTAGTTTTCTTAGTCTGAAATATAAGGATTGTATTGTGCATATCATTTTAAACATCCTAAAGCATGTCAGATGCTCTTTAAAAATGGTAAGCTATTCACAAATATTGACACCGTTTGTCAAGATGTAATACTTTACTGGATAGATGGCCTGCTGTAAGAGCGACAAAAAAATATGATCTAAAATGCCTTCTGGATCATGGCAATATTCCCCAAGTATTTCTGCTATAAACAAGTAGAGTCTGAGAGGTAAAAATTATGCAGTACCAAATTATGAAATGCTAGGAAAGAAGGCTTAATTCCAGGGCCTTTACTGTAATTTTGGTGGAATGCGTTCAGCTCTAGGATCAGGGCCAGAAAGGATGGAGGACTTTCAGAGCTCTATTAATGGATTTGAAAAGGGCATAAGGAAGAAGAGTTTAAGTGCATTTGTGTCCCGATTTCAACTGGGATGAGTTGATTTTCTTCATAGTGTCTGGTATGATGCTATGCTCTGGTTTTAGGAGAAAAACAATGTTGATAACATACCAACATATTAGTTGTTGCAAGGATGTTTCAGTTTTTCAGCTTCTTGTACTGTCCTGCCAGCAAGGGGGCTGGGGTGCACAGAACCAGAACAGCTGACCTAAACTGAACAAAGGGATATTCCACACCATATGACACCCTGTGAAAAAAACTTTAAAACTGAGCAGAGTTAACCAGGTAGTGAGCAATTGCTTTGTGTATCACTTGTTTTGTAAATATGTCTATATATATATAATTATTACTAATACTCTTTCTCTCTTCCTTTTCTGTCTTAGTAAATAGTTTTTAACCTACAAGTACTACCTGTTTTTTTTCTTTATCTGATTCTTTTCCCCATCTTACTTTGGTGGGGAGAGTGAGCCAAAGGCTTTGTGGTGTTAAGCTGCTTGCCACAACTATGTGACACTGGAAAATATTTTGGGTGAAAGAGTGTTAGGCTAGGGTTGACTGGGTATAAGGGAAAAAAAATTATACTGTGAGGATAATAAAGCAATGGGATGAGTTGCCCTGAAAGGGCAAGCAGTCTCCAACCATGGAGGCTCCCAACACCCAATGGGACAAAACAACCAGGTCCAACACCAGCGCTGACCTCAGCAGGAGGCTGGATGAGAGGTAAGAAGGGATATCCAAAGGTTGAAGTGACTCAATGCTTCAGCATGGATTGGTCCACAGCCTGCAGTGGACATAGCCATGCACAGAGAAACCCATGTACACTCCACTGCTGCTAGTTTGGGGTTCTCCAATTCCAGTCATCTCAGAACAAGCTGGAGATCCCAGGAAGGGCAAGGTCTCCATCCTGTACCAAAAAAGGGCTATGCATGGCTGTCACCACACTTGGTGGCCACTACTATGTCACCTCACACATTAAATAAGCTAGGTGAAAGAGGAAAGCCCACCCATTGCCTCACACCCTCCAGCCACCCCAAGCAGTGCTGACAATTACTCCAGCATAGGTTGCCAGGAAGGTTCTATTGGTACCCCCATTTTCTCACATCTACAGCAGAGCATCCCACCCACCCAGTGGCATTCGTCACTGGTGGATATCCGCTGCGCTTTCCAAGGCCTTTCCTTGCAGAGGAAAAAACATGCCGTAACGGAAATGGTTTGTGTTTCTAAATCACAAACATCAGTGTTGAGTTATGCTAACAGCTATCATCTTTATTTTTAGGATATGTAATCAATTGGGATGGTTTCAGATATATTTTAGTCAGACTGGCTTGCTCCAACTTACCTCCCAGATCTGGTTGCCATGGCATAACAATGATTTCTCTTCTAGCTAAAAATAAACCTTCAGCTACAAATGTATTAGCCACACACACAAACCAAAAGAACCCCCCCACAAAACAACAAAACAAACCAGAAACAAAACAAAAACAACAACCCCAAGGACCTTCCCAGGCACTGGTTTGTGTTCTGCCCAACAGGGCATGCTTGGGCACCAGCTGTACTAACCCCTAGGCAGGCGCTCCACCTCCCTTCCCTCCTCACACATCTTTATGTTGTCTTGCATAAAGCAGTCAAAAGCCTGAAACAGTGCAAACAGAGAGAGTTAAAACTTAGTGACGTAAAGTGGGCCTCCATCTTTCCTCAGCCAAGCAGAACATCCTGCCCTCCAAGCCTGTGCTCCTCCAAGGCTTTGCCTAGAGACCACCTGCATCTGTGGGTTCAAACACAAGCATGGAAGACACTCCCCATCCCCTACCAAAATCTAGTGGTAGAGAAACCCAGGGCTTGGGTACCCTGTATCAAATAACAACCTAGTGAGAAGAAGGACAAACCCCACTGCACTGCTCACCTCCTAGGGAGATGTAGTCTCTGTTACAGCTGTGCTATAAAATTAAGCTAATGGGAAATGAAAGAGAAATGGAGTCACCTGTACACATCCCCACCTGATTTGAAGGTGGTAATTTAGAGGTACAGCAGGCCACCAGGATGTTCGGCTTACATAAACAGTGCTGGTACATTCAGAGAGGCATTTTCATTACTTTGGAATACCAACACCTCTTCCTGCTCCCAGCAGTGTTGCTATGAGCTCTCTGCAGCATGGAAAGGGCAAGCCTGGCCAGGCCTGCCCTGCCCTGTCCCAGCCCAAACGTATCTGCATGCTACTCACTGAGGCCTGGCAGGCCCTGCACCTGCACGAGGACATGGAAGAGAGCAGGCAGCTTGCTCCACTCCTCTCTATCAAAATGGGGCAGAATATAACACAGAAATCTCCAACATTCAATTAAAAAATCAAGGTAGAAGCAAGGACTCTTCTTTCTCCCTGTGCTTTTGTGGAAGCCTGCTCTCTTAGCCAGACAGCCCATGCTTGCTGAGGCTCTCCATGGCTTGTTCTCAGGCTCCTCTTTTCAACACCTGCCAGGCCAAGCCTTTCAATGATCTCTGCCTGATTTTGTAAACACAGCCTCTCAGTTAACACCGCTAAATAAGGGAGAGGCAAGAGGGCTTCTGCCTGCAAAAGTGATTGGGGCTGGCTGGTTCCTGTCTGTGCAGGAAAGCCACATGGCCTTGTGCACTGCTCTGCTCTCAACGGTGCAGTGCTGATATATGTATATATTGAGAGACAAAACTATATATATAAAGTTGCTGTCCTCTTTTGTGGCTGCTTTCATGACAAAAAGGTTGGTGGTGGTGTGCCTACTCACTGGTGACCCTGTGCCCTCAGCTCTCATGGTGGCAGCTAGCAGGTGACCATGGTTTAAACTCAACAGGTTTGGAGCGAGGAAAGGTTTTTCCTTCAGGATGCTTGGGCTGAGGCAAGGAAGCTCAGTGAGTGCTTCCTTGTTTGCAGTGTGCTTGTGCTGGGTGCCCAGTCCTTTTCTGACAGCTCTCAGTCTGCGGTGTGCCCTCAAGCTCGCCACTGGTATATGATGCTTGACCCAGTAGGCTCACCAGCTGAATTCCTTGTTTGACCTGTTGCTAATGACAGCCTTTTAATCAGAAAATACTAACAAACCCTACCTGTGAGAAGAGTGAAGCATTGCCAGAATAGAGCTGAACTGAAATCCCATCCCAGATTTGCACCAAAAACCCAGTGTCTGCACAAGCCAGGCTACTGTCCTTCTCAGAATGCAACCCTCTGGCTTAGGGCTTGCGTTTGGGTAAGAACCAAGGTTTTTAGGCAGCCATCTAATTTCTAAGTGGCAGGTTCTAGGTAGCCTTTGGGCATCTGGTTCCAAGGGGAGTCTTGCTGCACTTATCATACCAGCCTGACACCAGTGCCACTACCCCTTGAAGAGTTGGGCCCATCCACACAGCCTCTGCCTTCTCCAGTCTCTCAACACCAGGAAAGATGTTTGCTATGCCCAGGTGTTTGCAGACCTTTGCTGAACATGTGGCAGAGGGGCTGTGGGGGGGCTGCCTCATCCCTTCATGGATCCTGCGGAGCCTGGGCAGCAGCCCAGCAACAGGGGAATTTCTGGCAGGGCTGGCTGGTCTTGAAATTGCTTTAGGGAAAGGCAACAGAAAAATGCATATCCATTTTGTGCCCATGCTCAGCAAAACCATCTGTGCTGGGCTTACAGAAATGCTCTTCTGCCGCTCCACTTGAGTTTCTGTTTTCCTTTAGAGCTCACATTTTTTCCTTTTGCTTTACAATGTCAGCCTGCAATTTAACATGAGCTTTAAAACCCCTAGTGCTGCTTTTAATGGCTTTCCCAGATCGTTTCTCCTATCTTGTGTTCTGTTCTTCCCTTTGCTCATCATATCCATGGTCTTTCCTGGAGTATCTGTCTCCCATCCACTGCAGAGCTCCCTTCCCCATTGCGGTTGTCTATCCCTGGCTCCTCATCTGGGAAGCCAACTGTTTTCAGGACCTGCTTTCAATGGATGAGGTCATCTCTCTTCACAGCGCTCCAAACCTGAGTTTGTGAAGAGAAAAACGTTTCTGTTGATTATCAGATCAGCACTGCCATTGTTTGGGCTTTATTTTTATTGTTTCTTTCTACCTTTCTGCACAAAGAGAGGCTAAACCCGCTCTGATGCGCTGCCTGCTGCTGCTGTCAACCGCTGGCACAGTCATGAGTTTCACTGCAGCCAGAGGGATTTCTCTGCATTCAGCTAAATGCAAGTGCACGCATTTGCAGGCTTGAGAACAGAAAAAAATGACGATCTCTGAAAACTCCTGATAACTTATGGGTATAGATGTACGCTCCATAACATAGTCCCTCTGGAAGGTGAAACAAATTCCAATGGGTCTGAAATGGGGTCATGGAAGCTAAGAGCCCTGTCCTGCCCCACTCTGAGCTGCCCATTGGTTTTGCTGTCTATCCAACCTGCAGACCCAAAACAGCAGGAGCACCTCAAAAAGCAGCATGCGAATGGTTAAAAGATCCCTCAGAGCTGTTTTGTGAACCTCCCACTTGGTGAGCATTTATTCAATCTCTGTTGCCTTCCAAGCTTTACAGTTATACCATAGGAGAAATAAATCTTGAGAGGAAAAAAGAGTGGAACAAAAGTCTTTTGGAAGCACAAATATTCAGTGCTTTGCTGTAGCACTGGGAAACAGAAATAGAAGGACACAGAAATTCTTAGACAAAGTCAAAGAAAATAAAGGGTTAAGAAAAGAAGAAATATGTTTATCCGAGCTTGTTTTTAGAAACCATCTTCATTGCTTTTTCAGTGAGCATGGCAGTGAATGAAAAGAAGCCATACGCTGGTGCACGCTTGGAGATCCCACTTTGCCAGCAATAACCACATTAAAAAAACCCACTGTGTCAGGTCAAGACAGCAAATGTAGAAGAGTCTCACATCGGCCTCTTCAGGGCAAACCCATGGCATGTGAGTGACTTCTGCCATGAGCCAGTTGCTTAGTCATGCAATTATGCTCCCGCTCCCTGTCCATCACCCAAGGAATGCTCAGCCTATATGGCATGTCCTGAGGACAAGGTTGCCCCTTGGTGAGCATGATGTTGCTGCTCGGATGGGCTGGACATCACCCAGGCTGCCAGGCAGGCACTGCACCTCTGCGTGAAATACCCCATTTTGGCGTTTTTGCCAGTGGCCTAAAAAGTCACATAGCTCTGGTTGCTTGTATTATTCTTTTTCCTTTGGTTTTACTCAAAGGCCTTTCTTTCTGTTCAAGGCTGCAAAGGATGTGCTTTCTTTAGCCTAGCAGTGTCCTTTGTAAAATCATTTCCAGAATAGGTATCTAATGAGGTCAGGCAAAATACAAGTGTATTCATGTGCTTCGATGTCTGTGACTCACCATGATCATTAGTGAGACAGCGCTTGCTATGGCTGTGACTACACTTAAACAGCAGGTAACAAGCATTGAATAGATATATGTATATATAGGTAAATATAAGTAAGCATATTTATGTATATGCCTACGTGTGTATATATATATACATATGTAAAATACACAAATGCATATTTACATAAAACAAATATATGTGAGACAGGAGTTTGATAGCATCACAGTCAAAGGGATTAGAGCTTAGCTGCAAAAGCATTCGTTGCTGACTGCTGGTATTGTGAGTAGCATGGCTATCAGTTGGACATTTTTGTGCATTGACATAGCTGCCAAATTAAGAAAATTGCTGCTTTCCCCTGCATAAGTTTGTGCAAAAAATACATAATGGGATGTTCTGATGACCTTCATCAGATAGAAGTGAACTGCACCTCTCTGATGACACTTGCACAGAGGACCTGGTGCCCAGGGCTCCTGAATCAGCCATACTCAGTCTACTGCACCACTAAATCACTAAATGTTATTTCTGAAGGACTGATGAGCTCCAGGAGACCTCAGCTCTGCCTGTTTGTCTACCTTCATTCTTCGGAAGTGGTAGAAGGGAACAGGGCACCCCCTTCCAGCAAAGCCCATAGATGTAGTTGCCGTTGGTATGGTGGGATGGCAATGCTATCAGCCAGTTTGGAAATCTCAGGCATCATTAACGCATCTGCTAGGTTAGGGAGGGCTCCTGGCCAAGGCTGATGTCTCCAGTCCTTTTATCAGGAGGTGATGGTTTTGAGCCTTTTTCTGTCTGGTGTAGTGCAGAAGCCTCTTGCAGAGCAGAGCAACCCTATGCGGCCCACTGAAATATCTTCTCTACACGGGCATCTTAATGAGCATCATCCTGGCTTCAGTAACTGTTCAGGTGAGCACACACATTTTCCTGAGCTCTTTGAGATTGGGTATAACAAAGACTCTACTGTTAAAGTATTGAATGTACAAAAAGCCTTTAAGAGGAATGGTGGTGATTCTGAAAGATGCTGTGTCTGGAGCAAGGAGAAGAAGTGAGAGGACATGGGAAAGCAATCCCATAAAAAGCTTTCTTCCAGCTGTCCAGATCTACTTGAGTAAGTCTTGTGTATGTTTATGGATATTGGGATGGAGACGTCTGTACATTTCTTTCTATTCTGAGATCATGCGTCATTCCAGAAAAAAAGGGGGTTTGGAGAAATAGCCACAACAATATTTTTTTTTTTGTGTGTGTGTGTGTGTACTGTTCTTCCTTGATCTTGCATTATCTCGTCTTTATTAGTAGATGTAATGCAAGACTGAAACCTTATTTCTCTATATACTTATTGGCTACAGTAATGCTGTCTGAGAAGGAATTATAGCCACGCTAGGAGGGAGCTGCAGAGCTCAGAAATAATTGAGTGATGTAGCAGCAAAAGATCACACATTTTGGCCTGTGCTTTGCTAAAAGAGGGCCAAAGTATTTTGGCAGTAATGTTCAATGAGGTGTGGGACAGTCAGGACAATCAGCCCCACAGAATTGCTGTGGCATACTGACAGTCTCTGTGCTGGAAGTCCCATTTTCAGTCAAGGTTTTCCTGCAAAGAGTTATAAAATGTGGAAAATCTTTTGTTCAGACTGAGACTATTTAGGGCAATTGCCAAAAAACCCCAAATTTCTGCCTGGCACTCTGCATGCAGGAGCGGGGTGTCTGGGGAGCCAGCGTGGGTAAGGACAGAGCAGTTGGACACCATTTTGCTCCTCTCCTTCCCATCACCTCCAGCATTGATAGCTGTGTGGCCCTGCTATACCATTGCTCTCAGAAGACTAACCATGGGAAGAAGAGTTTATAAAGGTGCAATAGTCAAATGAAGCAAAATTTCCACTTAAAAAAAAAATCAGATTCCTTAAACATTGTCTGCCAGTGGCTTCCAAAAAAGCAAGAAAAGAAAAATCACTCTTCATGAGCTACAGTAACAGGGAGGAAAGAGTTTCTAATATTTATGCTAGTCTTGCATTTGAGATCTGTAATTTTTTATGCTGGCAAACACCAAGACTGTGTATGTCAACAAAGCCATGCAGAGTTGAGTTATTGAGCACCAAAAATAAAGATAGGCTCTGTCAATAGAGCTGAGCTGAGCCCTTCCTCCATAAACCCAAGGCTATACTGTTGCTCAGAGCAGTGCACTTGCCACCAGCACCCTCCTTCCTTTTCCCCAGGGTGTAGTAGTCCAGGGAGAGGCAACAGCCTTGCTCCCTATTTTACAACCAGTAACCTGCAGCTATCCCCAGACATCAGCTGGTAGAGCCAGTAGGTTGGCCTTTGGCCATCCCTTGGTTTGCACAAGCTGCCTTTTAGCCCTACTTTCTGCCAAGTCTTCAGCTAGTGGATGGAGCACTGGGCAACTTGATCCAGTGAGAGGCAACCCTGCACATGGCAGGAAGTTGGAACTGGATGGCCTTTTAAGGTTCCTTTCAATTCAAGCCTTTCTACGATTCTTTTGGTTCCTTCAAAATTTGTTTTACATGGTTGGAAACCTCTGAGGATGGATTAACGAGTGTGTAAACAGCTTGGATTGCTCTCTCCCTCTCATTTCCTACAATTGCTGGATTCCCGTTTTACAGTGTCTATCTCTGATTTGATAGATCAGAAATCCTTACTATTAGACTGGCAATTTCATGGGCCAGTTCCCTCAGCATTGGGAATTGAGATTATCTGGTGTTTTTAGCTGGAATATATTAAACTCTGAGTTTAGCTTCAATCTGCAGCAGGGTAATTTCCATTTCTCTAAACATTTCCATTAGTCATCCTGGCTCTGACCCTGCAGTCTAGATAATTATTCTTATTGAATTGCACAGGCAAGCTAGTCTCTTATTTTTTGAGACCTAAATAAATTGTTATTCCTTTTAACCTGAGCAGGAAACTGAATGTCAGGATCTCACAGATAATTTCATTTAGGAGGGGAAATCAACAGGAGAAATTGAGTGGCTTCGATGCAGTTGCTCTTGTCTGCTTTCAGGGATGTAGTAAGTCCAAGATGAAAGACTCAGACAGGTTAGAGGCTGGGGGCTGCTGTCACTGCAACCCCTCAACCCAACAACTACAAAGCCCAAGCACTCAAGATCCCACACAACTTTTTGTTTGTCTTTGAGAAAATGTGCTTTTCTTAGCGTCTTCTTTCCAGCCTCTTAGATGAGAGGTTTAGCTTCTAGTTTCAGCATAGCTTAAGCAACCCTATAACCTTAGCTTTCCTCTGGTCCTCCCCCTTGCTGCAAGAGCAGCCCGCTTCTTGCCCTGGCTGTACATGGTGTTACAGCACTGTTAGAGAGTTCTGGGTGTATGTGACAGCTCCTGAGGGCTCTGCTGTTTCTTTTTGATCCTTGCAGAGTTTCACTTGGCCTGATGCAAGACATTTCTCACATTAACCACGAACAGTCTGACCTCAAATCAAATGGGTGTGTAGACAATGTGGTTGTGTCTCCCTGGTCTTGTCCTTGTTCCTACCTGCAGCAGGACCAGTCCTTCATTCTCTGCATTCCTGATCATGCTAAAACTTTTTTCAGTAGTAGAATTTTTCTTTCTGTCCTTTTTTTCTTTCTCCCTCTGTTCTTTTATCCATTGACATCTCTTTTTTAAATTATTTTCTCTCTCTCTGTGGTAAAACTAAACACACTAAATGAGAGTGGTAAAACAAAACACGTGGCTTCCCCAGGTCTCACCTCCTCGTCTTGTTCTGAAAGCTCTTCTGTTTCCAGGCTTGCCAGCACTTATCCCACTAGATTGGTGGCTCAAGCATGCAGGTAGAGCCCTTTTGCTCCTGGAATGAGCCCTTTTCCTGGAAATGTCTGCTCTTTCAGCAAGGCCTTGGTGGTGTTCAGTTCATGCCCTACTGCTAGGAGGGATGATACGTGTTTTCTTTCTCCTGCCTCCCCAAAGAAGTGCAACTGCTTCTTTCCAGTGTTATTATTAATAATTTGTAAGAAAATGCTGATTATCTGGGGCGAGCTAATCAAGCTGAAAACTAGATCAACTATATTAATCCACTTGCGTTTAGATTTTATTGGAGTTTACTTCTGCTTCAGCAGTTAGCTGCTGAACTTGAATATTGCCTACTTCAGCCTGCGAGCAAACTGCAGTGAATTTGCCACTGGTGCCCATGGGGTTTCAAGTTTAAGGCCATGAGGCAGGTGAAGGTGTAGGTGTAGAGGGATCAGCATCTTGGCTGGGATCAGCTAAATATACTTGTCTAAAAGTAGGCGACTACTGATGAAGTAAATATCTACACACTCACTGCAGTTAATGGAGCCTGGAGGATGGTTCAGATGGCCAGACTGAAGTGTCCACTGGAAGGTGAGAGGAATAAATTTAGGAGTCCCCCATCTGTAACTGAATCTTGCTGTTGGTGGTTGATAAAACCTTCATCGTCTCCAAGGGTATTCCAATGGGTGGAGCTGCAGGCTGGGAAGCATTTGCTATTTCCTTTCTTTTAATCATGCAGTTCAATATTTGGGGAGAAAGCCTGTGTGTTAGGGTGGGCATGGCATCTCTGTAGGTGTGTGGTCCTGTCCCTACCTCCATGAGCCAGGGCAGAGTGGCTTCATGCTGCTGCTCCTCCTGTCCAGGTGAGAGCTAAGCCACCAGGGAGGTGCATGTTCCTTGCATTACTACCTCTCCACTCCATCTCTGTCTGAAAGCCAGCCTCTGAACCACGAGAGCACAGGCAGGAGGGTTGCAGTGCCTGCTTTTCTGCACTGCAGTGCCAGCAAGGGTGTCTCACAGGGACATTTATCCCTGGTTCTGACATTCAGACATCCATTTACTTGGAGATACGAACAGAGAGACTTTGATTTCCACAGTTTAACCTTTTTTAACCTTGATTGTCTACTAACAAATCCCATTTAAGTGCTGTTCTTTTTATTTTAGTTGCTGCTGCACAGGAAAAGGTTCATCAGCAGAGAAGACTTTCTGCTTGTGCCAAACCTTACTGAAGAAAAACAGACTCAGAGCTTGGGTTCCATTTTTTTTGTTGAAAAGAGGCTGGATCTGCATGCACCGAGTCTCCGTGGGACGCATCCACCCCATGGAGAAGCTGTGACTGCCACATTGCCATCTTTGTGTGCACATCGAACAGCACTGACTGCAAACCAGCCATCTCATAGAGGATTCTCGTTGAATACCTATGCATGGCATGGAAATTGCCACTGATGGCAGAGCAATTTGAGGAGGAAAAGAGATGTCCTTTGGAGTAGGATGTTCACAGCCACATCTTCTGTTCCGATGGTTTGCCCAGGGCAGCCCAACATGGGCAGACAATCACGCTGAACACACACCAGTCAAAATGCTTTCACTGGCAGCGCTTAATGTTGTAGGAAGAGACCTGGCTCCATGCTGAGCACCAGGCAGAGGGCCTTGGGTGCATGATGTACCTCACATCAGCAGGCACACTTACATACACGAAGCAAGACAAGGGGTGGCAGAGGAGGCAGGGGGAAAAGGAGCCAGCTGCCTTGCATATTAACTGAGACAGGGGAGGTTTAGGTTAGATATTAGGAGGAAGTTTTTCACTCAGAGGGCGGTGACGCACTGGAACAGGTTGCCCAAGGAGGTTGTGGATGCCCCATCCCTGGAGGCATTCAAGGCCAGGCTGGATGTGGCTCTGGGCAGCCTGGTGTAGTGGTTGGCGATCCTGGACATAGCAGGGGGGTTGAAACTAGATGATCATTGTGGTCCTTTTCAACCCAGGCCATTCTATGATTCTATGATATGGAAAGATTCGCCAAGCTCCCATGGTTAGATTTAATAGCTGGGTACTCCATGCCCTGGAGAACAATGTAATTTCTGTCATTACTTCTAGTGGGATGGTTTGATGGCCAGGGCTTCGTTTGAGCTGCCTAAAACATTAACAAAGGGGAAAGTGAAAACAAACATGAACGTTGTAATAAAAATGATGAGGATTTTTGGGGAGGCTGCCAGGCACATTTTTCCAGTGGTGCAAAGTTCTCTCAATTAAAAGCAGCTCATTTTGTCTATTCTAAGTCTGAGGCATGAGGCTGGAGTTAGAGGTAGAAGGAGATAATTGGGTTCTGCTCTAACTACACAAGTTGCTGGAACATGAGTCAAGTCATCCTGTTGTGTCTGAACAGCAGAAGTGACAGCACTTTTTTTTTTTCCATTCAAAGTTAATTTTCTGCTCTTGAAAAAATGGCTTCTTAGGTATCTTTTTGAGGTATTTTGGGGATGGGAATGGGAGGGCACAGAACAGGACCAAAGAGGCCTGTTCCTCTCACAACCTCAATGAATGAAGCTATGCTTTGCAGAGGGATGCTCTGTTCAGGGATGCCGCATCCCCTGGCCAATTCAGCAATGGGCTGCAGTGAGGTGGAGGGACAGCTGGTTGAGCAAGGAGCAACAATCTAGAGAAATTATCTTTGTTTGCCTGAGAGCACAACAGCCCAATGTGAGGCTCAGATGAGCCGTTTTTGTTTTTGGCAGGCAAGGTCAGTGATATCTTTTGCATGTGTCATATATTAGAATAACTCCCAGCCAAGCACAGCGTCTCTTTATCAAGGCACTGCTTTTAAAACTTTAGATGCATTTTGCTACTCTTGTCAGAGATCATTTTGTGGGATGGGCCAGCAGTGAGCTTTTCAGATTCATGTGTGCACATACTTGCATATCTTTTACTGAGCTCTGATACCGGATTTTTTCAAGTTTTCTTGCTCTCAGACTTGTTGCCACACCTGGGAGTCACTCACAAATTCTCTATCTGCTTTCAAGGTACAGGATGGGGGATGTGTATCTGTAATGTTAGTAAGTATACAGATGTTGTAAAGTATTTAGATGATTAATAAGCACACAGAGAAGTTAGGCTTAGTAAGATCATCACATTGGAAAAGATAACCAGAGATAAATGGAAGTGCTCACCAGTGTTTGAGGCTCATAGGAAACTCCACAAGGAGCTATCTCCAGAGAGAGTTCCTTCCTCAGTGGCAGTCAGCCATTAAATGGGGTCTAGTAGATATGAACCCTGGCTCCACCCCTTCTGGTCACACAGCTGAATTACCTTCACCTGTGCTCCCGTGGCTGACTCAGTGCGTGCCTCAGGTGGTCAATCAGAGGTTCAGGCCATGATTCAAATGTTCCCATACAGCATCCCAGGAAAACCTTCACAATTTTCATGATGCTGTATAGCCTTCTCCTTCTCTCTTTTGCCAATGTGACTAACATTATACAGTGGGTTTTTTTACTGTGAAAATAAGCTCTGTGTTTCCCAGGGCACAGTCCATGGAGCCATGTCTATTCTGTGGCTGTCCCTTTGGTGGAGATCTCTGAGGGGGTGAAGGCTGCAAAGTTAGGGCCACCATGGAGTGGGCACTACATGGGGATCTCTGACTCAGCTACCCACCAGCTGGCAGGAGGATTTGGTCATGCTTCCAGAATGAGATGGAACTCTTGGCCTATCTTTAAAGGATCCAGACCAGTGCTTGGTGGTGCTTCTGGAAGGGTGCAGCCCTCCTTGAGAGAGTTTGACCGTGTATCTGTGCTGTTGCTGGGCAAGAAAGGGAGATTCAGACTGAATATAAGGAAAACATTTTTTACTATGAGGCTAGTGAGGCACTGGAACATGTTGCCCAAAGAGATGATGGAAGACCCATCCCTGGAAACATTAAAGGTCACGCTGGAGGGGGCTCTGTTCAACTTGGTCTAGCTGTAGGTGTCCCTGTTCATTGCAGGGTAGTTGTACTGGATATCCTTTAAGGATCCTTTCCAACTCAAACAAATCTATGATTCTACAATTCTAAGGTGGTCAGACAGGGCCCAGGACTGCTCCTTCCATCAGCATGCGCCCATCTGTTCATCTGCCTGCACAGGGCCACTCCACCATGGGCAGAGCACTTGGGTCTTCTGCCCTTTCCAGCAGCAGTTGCAGACTTCTCAGAAAACATCAGTCTGTGCATCTCCAGAGTACCTGCATGTTGCTATGCCCTTCCTCCAGCTTTCTCAGCTGTACCATTCTCTGATGAGCTACGTATTTTACCAAATACCTGTATTCTCACTATTCATTTAAGTGTTATCTCCAATTCAGCATTATCGATTCCTTGACTGTTGTTACTGTCAGGTTGGGAAGTAGGGAAAAGTTCTTGAACAGAGGACAGTGGGCATGGAACAGGCAGCGGGCACGGCCTCAAGTGCTGGAGTTCAAAGAGCATTTGGACACTGCTCTCAGACATAGGCTTTGACTTTGGGTGGTCCTGTGTGGAGCCAGGAGTTGGACTCAGTGATCTTTGTGGATCCCTTCTGACTTGGAATGTTCTAGGATTTTATCCTATGCTTCTGTTTATTTTGCTGCCAGCCAGCTCTGCCCAAGTGCTGCTCTGCTCCAGGTCATTAACAACTCTGTTAATCACTGCTGCCAGTCCAGACTCAGAGCCTACCCAATTCCTCACCTCTTGCTGCATTAAAATGAATCATTTCCCCACCTCCATTGTCTCCTGCCTATTTTAGTTGATAATCAGAAGCATCTTCTGCCTGCTCTTGCAGTTCCAGCGCCTTGAGTACCTTCACCCAGTGAGTGGGGCTGACAGATCTGGCAGTGCCAGCAGCTCTCTGCCAGCAGGTTTCTGCTGACTCAGTCACAGTGCTGGCAGTGCTGAGGAGGGGACACAGCCTGGCACAGGGCAGGGTGGGCAGTGGCAGGAGGATGAGCTCCTCAGCATCTGTCGGCTTGAACATGTCCCCCATTCAGCTCTAGAGGCAATATTTCCTGTTTACAGACAGGTAAATAACCCAACAGTCATCCTCAAAGGCTCAGTGACCTCTTTATCTGTGTTGATGAGGGTGAAGGGCAGCTCAAGTTGGCATTCCACCCACACACCCACAACTCCAGATGATACTTACTGCCTGCAGAGACGAGAGCACCCCAAGAAGACAACACCACAAGATAACCCACAAGAGAGAGAGAGCTCACAGACAGGTGAATTTTAAATGTATGCACAATACATGCTGGAAGTGAATTTCAAATTCATGCCAAGCGTTGGCACAAGGAAGTTCTTTCTAAAAGCCATGCTCAATCAGGGTATATATATACTCCGCAACTTCACATCCCATCAGCACCACTGGGGTGACGTGAATCTCAATGAGCCACAGCAAAGCTCGCAGCAAACAGTGAGAGAGCATGGGCTGGGCTGCTCACTCATAACCCATGGTGTAAAGGAATGGATGACAGCACTGTCACCAGAACTTCTCGCTTGTCTAAATGGGAGATAAATAAACCTCCCTTTTTCCCTGTGACCAGGCCCATTAAATGACCTGCTGGTGCTTCTGAGAGCAAGACAGTATGTTTTTTTGGAGCATACCTGGCTCTGCATTTCTCTAACTAGCCTCCCAGGTCTCAGTTTGCTCCAAATCAGTGCTGCAGACACAGTACACCTGGGATGCAGTCACAGCCAAAGCCATAGTGCCCATGGGTCTGCTCAGCAGTCATAACCAGTTGATGATGATGATTACTTAATTAATCGGTAGCATTCATCAAATAAATGAACCACAATGGTAAGTACCAGTTAAAGCCCAGCTGGGATTCTACCCCACAGGACTCCTGGGATGTGCTGCAGCACTGACCACTAGTGATGACACTTGGTCTGACCTTTTTCTTCATCATCTTCAAGGCATGTTGGTATGGAACAAGATGGAATTTTTTTTTTCTTTTTCTTTTTCTTAGAGGCCATTTCAGGCAAAGTGATTTTACTGGTGATGTCAGCTAGCATCAGCCTGAATTTTTATTTTTAAATGTTTTTAGCAACTTTACAAAGTGTTTGCCTATAGGTACGTAGAGGCCAATGGAGACTGCCTGCTTGAATCACTTCAGTAGGATCTTCAGAGAAGCTCTTAGAACCAGACAGCCCAGATGGTGAGAACAGCCATCTCTGCTATTGCCTCTTCGTTTTCCTCCAGGAAAGAGAAAGCATTTAGAGCTTTACTTTTTTTTTCTCTTCCTCTTGGGTTTACAACGTGTTGCTCCCCTTCC
>JACDJE010000099.1:2387581-2430333 GCA_016647715.1 Pavo muticus | reverse complement strand
TTCACTGAGCCTGAATGTCAAACCAAAACCAAGTATTTGTATTTCTCAGCCATGACTGTTGTGAGCAGAAGCATACTGGTGCACACAGTCATGCCATTCTCCACTTTTAACAGCTGTTCTTGAATAATCCTGGCCAGTTTATTAAGCCCAGGCCCCTGTTTTCCTGGAATCATAAGAACTGGCTCTAATTAAGCCATCCCTTTCCAGAAGACTCCTGTTCCCATTTGAGCATTCAAAATGTTTTGTGTCTTTCCCCACAGACAGCACTAGAAGGACTGGAATACAGCTGATGTTCACCCGGACTATTTTCACAAGTACAAATCTTAAAGAGCTGATTCTTACATCATTGGGATTTCTAAACAAGGAATAATGAAGATTGAAGCTGAAACATTTTGTTGCAAGCAAAACTGCGGCAAACTTAATTTCCCACCTTGTTGCCATACACTCTCCCCATGCACCCACCCTCAGAAGCAGGGTGGTTCTAAAGCTGATTCTTAACCTGGCATTTTTTCAAGCCCCTTTAGTTTCAGTTTAATTCTTATTGTTGCCACATCTGTGCTCGTCGCAGGAGGGAATGTCTCTCTTAGACGTGAGGTAGGGCTCCTTTGGGTGAGTAACTCTCTCTGAGACTTCCCACAGGCATAAAAAGAGGCTATAACTCACCCATCTTACTCAAGAGTTTAAAGATCGTTGCCTGACACCATACCAACATAGTCTATAAGCTCAGAAGCCAAAAAGCCATATGTTTTCAGATAAATTTCCCTTCTGGAAGTTGCTGGGACATTAAAACAAAAAGCTTGTGGTGATAAAGGTTACGTACATGCCCATATAAATTACTGATGGATCAAAGCATCAGCAGAGAACAAGATTTCTTATTTCCCAGGCCTGAACACCACAAGTATGCAGAGGTCTCCCTGCTCTAGCAGGGAAAAGAGGTTTAAAGCATGAGCCATTTGAGATGCTTTGACCCAGGGCCCCGAATTTAACTCACCTTGGAGACACCCAGCTGACTGCTCTTTTTTTTCCAAAGACATTTTACAATAGCGGTACAGAAGAAAGAAGTTGGGGAAAAAAACCAAAACAGTCTTCTTGGCTGGAAACTAACCTCGCTTTAGCTGCAGATCAACTACTACCTACTTAAAATTGTTCAGCAGACGTTACCAGGGTGTTTTACTTTTTGTCAGACTTTCAAGATAGGCCTTCAAAAGCCTGCTTTTACCATCAGCAGCTCACTGGTCCTGGCAGAGCATGTTAAATGCTGCTGCACTGCAATCACCAGGCAGGGAGCAGTGCCAAGTTCTGCTCAATTTTAATTTGGCTCTTTAGGGGTTTCAGAAAAACCTTCCAGTCCTTGTGGTCCTTCAGTTAGCTGCAGGAAAAACTCTGGTCCCATGTTGGAACAGCCAACAATGGCGTTGCGTTGTGCATGTTGAGGGAAATACCCTGTCCTCTGGATAACATGAGATAGATATGTTAGTAGAGAGGTGTAGAGAGAGGGAAAACAGCCTGCATGCTACCCTAACACAAGGTTTGCTGTCATGAGGAGGCTGAGGGGAGGCCTCATGGTGGCTGCAGCTCCTCACAGGGAGTGGAGGGGCAGCACTGTCTGTGACAGTGACAGGGCCTGAGGGAACAGCATCAGGGGTAGGGCAGCAGGTGTTAGGGAAGGGTTCTGCACCAGAGGGCAGTGGGCATGGTATCAAGTCTGCTGGAGTTCAGGAAGCATTTAAACAATGCTCTCGGACATAGGGTTTGATTTTGGGTGCTGCTGTGTGGATCCTGGAGATGGACTCCATGATCCTTGTGGGTCCCTTCTGATTCGGGATATTCCACTGTGCTGTGAAGTGCTTCCACAGTGCAAGGTCACTTGCTCTGCACAGTGCTAAAGGCCCAACAGAGGCAGAACATTATGCTACTGGTCATCGAGGCACTTTGCTCTTGGTGCAACTAGGCAAAATTACTGCACCGAGATCCTAACGCATCTGACAGCATATCCCACAGATACAGCTTCAGCAGCACGTTTAACTCAGCCAGTGCGTGGTTGCTTCGTCAATCACATAATGGACAGAACTGTTGCAGAGTCTGTCCACACAAAGCCAGGGCAAAGGGAGGTCTAAGGGGATCAGAGGGGGAGTCTCTGCTTAATTATTCTAAGAGGGCCAATCTCAAACATTATTTCTCACATGCATTGAAAAGAGTGACCTGGTGATCTTTGGATCAGTCAGTTACTGCACAAACCAGATGGTGTGACGGCTTAACCAGAGGCGGCTCTGGTTAAGGCTTCCTACCCAGATGAGATGTAGCAGTTCAGGCCCACACTGACATGTAGGTGCTCAGGAGCAAGTGCTAGCAGATTGATTATTCAGCATACACTGGTTTTGCAATTTCTGATGGACACCATGCACCCAGCCCTCCTCTGTGAGGGTCAGCACCTGAAGAAACATACTAAGTCCCAGCTGTGGCCTGCATCAAATCTTTGCTAAAGGTGGTGAATCCAGCAGCTGCTGCAATGCTAATCCAGCTTTCTCGGTGCTGGATTCAGGTGCTTCCTTACAGGGAAACTTGTATGTGGACAAGAAGGAACTTTTTACTATTACCCTAGTCCAGAGCGATCACCTGCTTCCAGAATCTTTCTTTGCTGGATCAGAGATCTTTATGGATTATTTTGATATTGCCACCTGAAGTCAGTGAGCTGTCAGAACCCCTTGTTTTTCCCCCTGTAAGCCTTCCCTCTCCTTTCATTTTTATTCACATTCATAGATGAGCAGCAGAAGCCTTATTTGTGGCAATTACTCAGATAAGGAAACCAGAATTGGACCTGGATTATTTTCTGTCTAATTTTCTGGTTTGTTTTTGGTGGTGTTGGTTTTTAAAACTTTAGACCAAGTTGCCAAAATGCAGAACAAGTGGAATATTTTAATGAGGATACAGCATTACAAATTTTTCTAAAGTCTTCATTTCATGGAAAACTCTGTCATTTAGAAACAAGCAAGCAACATGTATAATTTTAGTGGGGCATAGGCTCTCTGTGTGTTTCTGAGAGCAGATCGAGTGGCTTCTGCCATCAGCTATTGCTTCCAGAACAGTTTGCCAAAGAGTGGCTGCAAAGTGCAAAGTCAAGAAAGAAAAAATTAAAGAGTGAGATGGGGGAGGAATCTCTTTCCTCTTAACTGAGTGAAGTTGCTTTTCACCTAATAAAAATGAAACATGAGAACAGGATGCCCATCCAATGGCAAAGGTAACTTGCCTAGGGTGAAGAACTGCGTAACCTTGATTATCAGTAAAAGAAGCCTTCCTTATCGCTACTCTTTTTTTCTGTACTGACAAATCTGAAGTTTTTTGCCAATTTTTCTAGACAAACCAAAGAGCTGTGACACTGGAACTTCGATCTCTGGATGGGGTGGAAACAATATTTGTTACTCTTCAGACCGTTTGTAAATGGGAGAAGTGACACAGAAAAAGAGCAATTTGCTTTAGATCTAAAGCAGTGTTGAGGGCCTCCTCCCCACTCATCTCATAAAACCCACCTGATGGGTTTACTCTCACTTTAAAGACAGAGATTTGGGATAATCTGAGTTAATTATCATAGTGGAGCAAGTAAACAACGTGTTGGGCACCCACTCTTAATGGTCTCTTAAGTATTTGAGTAAGCAAGTTCCCAGAAATCGCTACGGTTATCACCCTCATCAAGAAAGGGTCCTTGAGTTCATTTTGTGGGAAGGTGCCAGCTCTCAAAAAGACTTCTGGAAAGCCTTGAAATCTTCACGGCTGTATTTTTCTCTGATAAATAAGCAGAACCGATGGAGTGGAGTCTTCGGTTATTTCCTTCCATCTTAAAACACAAAACTAAATATAAAATCAATACTGCATTGGACTCACTGTGAGTGTTGTCTTCCCCAGAACAAATTTACAGCAGAGCCAGGAAAAGGAAAAACGTAAGCTTCAGCTAAAAATGATTAGAGAAACACATGTCTCTACAGCATCCTTCCTCTATCACAGGAACATTGGTGCGTTTCTTGGGTGTTCATGGAGAATTTGAGAAGTGTTTTGCATTGAAAGTCATCATCCATTCACTTGCTACCACTTGGATACTTGTCTTCTATTTTGCTTTGTAGAATCCCGCCTTCTTTGGGTTAATCAATTACTAGTGTTCCTGTAATTAAAATCTCACACTTTGATACTGTAAAAGTTAATTTATCATTGCCTTACTTTAAGAAAGCAAGATTTCCCAAGTAAAATTATCCTAACGCCGTTTGAAAGCTTTTCTAGAGCCATCAGGCAGCTTATGATGTTCACGCATTCAGACCAGTCCCTTACTGCTGGTGTTGGTGAAGTCCAGCTCTGAATCCCTTCCTGAGGACTTCAGTGTCAGCAAACCTAATTTCTGCTTCTTGAGCAAGATAACATTAAGATGCATGGCTGGGAGTCCTCCCTGCTGAACAATCTCATCCTACTCTTTCCTACTCTATTTCTCAGCTCCCACCCACTGTATACAAATATATATTGCTTTCCCCAGCAGCTTCTCTGCAAATTCTTCATCCCAGCTAGTATGAGGCCACCTTGCCTTCAATCTCTTCTCATTCTTCCCTCTTCCTTCAAGGAAGATCAGCGTTATGCTACCAGCAGCAGGAACACTGAGGGCACAGCAAAGACTTTCTACATGACTTGTTCAAAGCACTGAAAGAGAGTAGGAAAAAATTGTTTTGCTCAGCAGTTTCCATTCCAGGATGAACACTGTTGTGCACTGTGCAAGGTGTCTTGTTCCCAGAAGTTACTAAATATGAACTACAAAGGGCTAAAAGCATAGCCTGTAGCAGCTGAAGAATTTGGATGCCAGCTCAGTCCTGTTTTATACTTTAACCACTTTTTTTCTAGAGGCTTACAACATGGCTATGTTAAGACATATGTCCTGAGACAGCATTCTTTAGAGCAGTATCCTTATGGTTGAAACCAGAAAGGTGCCAATTTTTAACAGACCATTCTCAACAATTTCACACATGCAGAATGATGCATTTTCCTTTGGTTTATCATAAGAAAGAGCTGAACCATTTTACTTTATATCTAAAGACACAAAACCAAAATCAATAAACCACCCACAGTAAAGATAACCTTGAGAAAACAGGAGCCCTGTTAGCTGGGGGAACAACAACGAAGTGAACACATTTTCTCATGCTTGAGAGCATCAGTTGACCTGTATTCTGTTCTATTATCTATTTCATCTGCAAGAACAGAGGATGAACCATAAAAAGAAGCATAGGCAGTAAGCCCAAAAGCAGTAATCTAGAATCATAGAATGATTTGGGTTGGAAGGGATCTGAAGGATCATCAAGTTCCAACCTCCCTGCCCCAGGCAGGGTTGCCATCAAGCAGTAGATCAGGTTGCCCAGTGCACCATCCAACCTGGCATTAAATATCTCCAGGGAATCCACAACCTCACTGGGCAGCCTGTTCCAGCACCTCACCACTCTCTCAGTAAAAAATTTCCCCCTGACATCTAATCTAAATCTACTATCTTTCTTTAGTTTAAAATCATTCTCCCTTGTCCTATCACTATCTGCCCATGTTAAAAGTTGATTTCCCTCATGTATATAAATTCCTTTTAAATATTTGAAGGCTGCAATGAGGTTTCCCTGCAGCCTTCTCATTTCCAGGCTGAACAAGCCCAGTTCCTTCAGCCTGTCATCATAGGAGAGGTGCTCCAGCCCTTGGGTCATCTTTGTGGCCCTTCTCTGGACCCTCTCCAACAGCTCCACATCTTTTCTGTGCTAGGGGCCCCATACTTGGACACAGTACTCCAGCTGGGGCCTCACTAGGGCAGAACAGAGAGAGACAATCACCTCTCTTTCCCCACTGGCCACCCCTCTTCTGATGGAACCGAGGATACCATTGGCCTTCCAGGCTGCAAGCGCACACTGCTGGCTCACGTTAAGCTTTTCATCAATCTAGCATATATTCTTAGCTGCAGGATGAAAGAGTTTTGTTTTTCTAAACTGTGTTGTACAGCTGGAAAGATAAGGTGACATGTCTCAACTACTTGAAGATAACTTCGGTCTTTTGGTTATTAAACTGTATAGGGACTCTAAAAGAAGTAAAAATCCAAATATTTAGAATCTTTCCCATCAGTGTCTCAAGAGGCAGCTTTATATTTCTTTCAGCTAGAAGAAATTTTGCACAGCAGGCTCCTTTTATGATCCAGTTCTTGAATATACTTATCTTGAAGTTAATACATGTTTTAGCGTAGGAATACCAAGTCTTGGTGTCTGACAAAGGCTGTACTCTCGTTCTGCATAACGCTCTTAATCTACTTCCATAATTTTTCCTGGGCAATCTTTCAGCTTTGAGTTTTTACCTCTAGCAAGATGCATCTCCACTCTTGCCAACCGCCCACCTCACTTCTCCATCCTTCAGTGAGGTTCTTCTGTGGCTGCCTGACCTTGCTCCCACTCCTTATAAGAGCAGGCAGGCATGTTATCCAGTTGCCTTCAAACGTGGGCATCGTACCGTGAAAACTTTGAAATAAATTCTCACAGATCCCCAAACTGTTTCACATTCAAGTCAAACCAAAACGTGCTTGAAAGTACACAGAGAAATCATTTCTACCAGAGTAGGATGAAGATCTGCTGTTAGTGATTGCAGTACTATGTGGTGCCTGGATTGCAGGAATATCTTTTCCCTGCCACCCACTTGCAATCCAGTCTCTATATGCAACCTTCTGTCTGAAAGTCAGTGTGGACTCTGCCTGCTCTGAGCCTCAGAGCTCAAAGAACACCCGCTCCTGCTTCCATGCTGTGTTGGTGTCACTACGCACCAACAAATAGGCAAATAGGCACTAAGTCTAGTTAAGTTTGCACAGATACAACTCTGAATTATGTGAGGTAGCCCAGCCCTTGATATAGGGCTTTTATGGTCACATTTCAAGCAGAAGTGCCACTTAAAAATGCTGAAAGATCATGTGATCTTTAAGGTCCTTCCAACTCAGGCCATTCTATGATTCTATTATGAACATAATGTAGGAGCTGGAGCCAAAAGAAAAAAAAAAAAGGATAGAAGAAAAAAAAAAATGAGATCATAGCATAGAATCATTGAATGGCCTGAGTTGGAAGGGATCTTAAAGCTGAATCAGTTCTAACCCCTTTGCTGTGGGCAGGTTGCCACCCACTGGATCAAGATGCCCAGGAACCTAAAAAACCCTGCCCTGAATGCCTCCAGGGATATAGCAGCCACAGCTTCTCTGGGCAGCCTGTGCCAGTGCCCTACCACTCTACCACTCTCCAAGTAAAAAATTTCCCTCTAAGATCTAATCTGAATCTCCTCTCTTTTAGTTTAAAATATTATCCTTTGTCCCATCACTATGCTTTCTGATAAAAGAGTCTCACTCCAGCTTTCCCGTGGGCCCCTTTAGCTACTGAAAGGCTGCAATGAGGTCTCCCCTCTTAGCATTTTCTTCTCCAGGCTGAACAACCCCCACTCTCTCAGGCTCTCTTCATAAGAAAGGTGCTTCAGCCTCCTAATCATTCTCATGGCTTCCTCCAGGTCTGCTTCAACAGCTCCACATCTTTCTTGTGCTGAGGGCATCAGGTCTGGACACAGTACTACAGATGGGGCCTCATGATGGCAGAATAGAGGGGGACAATCACATCCCTCACCCTGCTGGTCACACTTCTTTTAATGCAGCCCAAGGTATAGTTGGCTTTCCGGGCTGCAATTGCACAGTGCTAGCTCACATTGAGTCTCTCATCCACCAAGACCGTCTAGTCCTTCTCCTCAGGGCTGCTCTCAATCCACTCTCCACCCAGCCTGTATTTATTGTCCTGACCTAGGTGCAATACTTGGCCTCATTGAACTTTGTGCATATCACGTGGGCCCAACTCTCAAGACTGTCACAGTCCCCTCAGCACGTCAACCACATCACATAACTTAGCATCATTTCTAAACTTGCTGAGGCTGCACTCAATCCCACCACCTTTGTTGCCAACAAAGATGTTAAATATTGGTCCCATTGCCAGCCCCTGAGGGACATCACTTGTCACTGGCTCCCACCTGGTAATCGAGCCATGGACTGAAACTCTGAGTGTGACCATCCATCCAATTCTTTATGTAGCACTAAGTTAGCACAGAAGTACTGTGCATATAGCACCATGTTAAACTAATACCTCCAGTGTGAGAAGATAGATAGACAATATTACATCTACATCCTGTAAGACAGATATTAATTGGGGACAGATAGCGAGACATTAATTTCCATTTAGAGTACTTTAAGAAGCTTTCTCAGAGCAAACTAGCTTCCTGCAGTAACTAAAAAAAGTAATTACTATAATTAAAGGGCTCAAGGAATGCATTTGTTAAGTGAGACACCCAGATTTCTAGTTACTGATTATCTGAGAAGTGCATATTTTGCAGACTCTTCTGGAACTCTTCAGAAGAGCCCAATGAGTTCCTGCTGCCCCTGTATACAAATCTTCCTGGGCACAAAGACCTTTACGTTAATGGGACTGCAAGAACCCACCCACAGAAGCTCCACTAAAACCATTTTACAGAATGAACCAGCAAATCAAAAGCACAAGATTAACACTATCCTATACTATCCATAGAATTAAGACCTTTTAAGATGTCCCAGCCTCAGGGGTCAGGTTCCTTATGGCATACACAACATGGAACCAAGAGACCACCAAGCACCAGCCATTACTGAAAACAGTGTATTTCAGTGATACTGGCATGACTAAAACGTAACTGCTGATCGCTGCCAATTAGCTAGAATAATCCTGTTAGCGTTAGCTCAACTGTTCAATTATAAATCTCTTCCACGCTAATTGTATTTGAAGTTCTTTCTAACACTAACTCCTTTTGTACCATGATGAAAGCCTGCGAAAACGCTCATCATTTAAACAGCTGATATAACAAACAATCCCCTTTTAACCCTTTACAACCTCACTGCTATAAAAAGAGCACTGGATATTAATCATCACCTATTGACCAAGGTCATACATCATTTTATTGCTTTATGGTAAACATTCTTTTGCCATGGCAAGATGCACATCTTAAACAATACCGAGTCTCACTGACAGTTGTCAGCATAAACCCATCAGAGAAAGCAGGAAAACAAAACCTTTGTTGTGGTTCTTTGTCAAGCATATAATTTAAATCAACGTGCGCACCCATCTGCTAAAATGAAACCATGCTCACTTCTTTCTTATTGCTATTTAATTTGTACAAGAAGAGCACGTTGGCAAGAAATGCTCAGCTGAATCCCAGCAGAACAGGCAGCACGTTCAAAATTACTGGGTTGCTTCAGTAAGCTTTGGGTGAACTCTGGGTGACCAAAGTTGAAACGGACAACACGGGGAATCCAAGGGAGTTTTCATTAAATAAATTTATTTGTTAAAATAATTTAACTCCAAATACAACTGCTGAGTTTGCATTGAGTTCTATGTACAATTCTTGTTTTATTTGAAACATCAAGGTTTTAACAACTGACATTGTTACAAAACCAACTGTTGCCCCATTTTTTTAAGTTGCCAGTTGTATTAGAGCTCAACAGTTATCTGTGAAATACATTAATTCACCTCTGGGAAACTCCATATCAACAGCGTTAAGCCTGGTTCCAGCACCCACTTCAGTCTCTCTTCAAACCCTGATCAAGAATCAACAGATGCACAACAATGCAGATAAAAGCCTCCTGCAGTCGTCAAACATTGGCTTTTGTTGCGGAGTTTCACAATTAAAGCCTAACCAGTGCTTTGACGGCACACTGGCAAAAACAAAAAATAATAATAAAAATCAAAGTAAAAAACAAACATGCACAAAACCCCCCAAACCAAATGGCTGACATCTTTAGGCAACATTCTATACAGGAAAGCAAATACCAGTAGTTTTCCCACAGAAAAATAATGGCAACTGTAGCACTGGGGTTAGGGAGAGGCGAGAACCAGAACAGAAAAAGTCACCAAGTCCTTTTGATGCTCTGAAGGGGCAGAGGGAGAACAAAAACAACAGTAAAAAGCAACTATGTGTAATACTCTTGATTTGATTCCGTTTGTTTGGACCAGTTCTTGTGTGCACTTTTAAGGGAAGGAGGAAACAGTTGCTATCACTATCATAGCTTAAAGGAATAAAAGTTGCAACATTAAAAAAAAGCACAATAAGAAATGGAGAAACGCCGTTCTTGCAGAAAAGGACAAAGCTCTGCGAGAACAGCCAAAGGAAAAAGCGGGTCTTTGGAACAAATCATAACATTTTAAGGCATGTCATAAGAAATTCTCAAAGATTGTAATTGGTAATCCTTTCAGGGTACAAATTAAACAACCAGCGTGACTCCCACGGGGCGGCCACAGAAGTGCTGTGTGGCTCACTCGCCTACCTTCCTGCTACCCCTGGATTCTGGAAAAAATCATCTCTGTCAAGTGCAACTGTCATTGATTCAAGCTCCACTATCTTCACATTAGTGGAAATACAAATAGTGCATAACTACTTCCTCAGAATTATACGAAAAAACAACACTTATGCTTGCCCCCCCCCCCCCCCCCGCAGTATTGCATGATAGCATACACAGATCTAAGTTTCACAAAATGTGAAAGTGTAATGCAAAAAAAAAAAAAAGACCGGGGTGTATTTTCATTAGTATCTTCTGTTAGGAATTTCACTGTGCAATTTTTCTTATATTAGAAGCCCATCTGTTTTATATTATCGACTGCGTGTCAGGCCATTCATATTGTACTTCATGCCATTTTCTTGGCTGATGAACAATCTACGAGGCAAGATTTTAACACCTCTGTAAATAACATTACGTAACACGCACTTCTAAGTTTTACGGGGCTTTTGATTCTTTTTGGAGTGCTTATGCAGTGGATCTTGCACTGACAAGCTATTTTACAGATAGTTTGTGCTGCTCAATGACTGGATATCTGAAAAATTACAGTATCACCAATTCAGTATCCGAAACCTTGCTTACGCATGGTGGCTGCAACGGGCGGATGGGGGGTAAGAGAACATTCCTACCATCTAGTTTAGGCATAGAAGTTGCGTGACTCAGAGGACCAAAGATAAAAGCCTAAGCTTTGCTATATAGTCAATGGAAAGAGGTAGGTGCCTCTAGGAGGGCGATTCAGAGCACCCAAAGTGGGCATTCAGATGCCAGAAATAAACGGTGTGAATATCTCTAGGAGAACAAAGTACAGTAACAAAAGTTCCAAAAGGTAGATGGGCAGAAGGGCTATATTAATGTTCGAGTAAGGCGTGATGTTTTGTGACATCTAATGCCCTTCGGTACATTGGTCGTAGAAAGGTTTTGAAAGATTAAGGGCAGAGATGGTCCGTTCTCTTCGATTAGTATGATTTCCTTCGCTTACCATCCACTCAACTACAATTTAAACGTTAAGAATGTATATGAAGATCTGCAAAGTGTGCTGTACAAAGTTTCCTTTGTAGAAGATGAGAGCGTTTTTAGGCAGTTCTGCAGATGAAGGCAAAACTCTCGAACCTAACTCCAATTACAGCATTTCTAAGGGCCATATACACACACACGTACACACTCAACACGCACACACACAGCCCAGCACCCCTGTTTTCACTCATTTAAACACAAGGAACTACACTGTTACTGCACAAGATTGAAAAACTAATGAACGCATGGTGTTATTTAGACCACAGGCTCAGTGACTCTGTATTTTTATGGCCAATTTTACCTATAAGAGATCCAGCTCAAGACAATCTCTCCAGCATGTAAAATCTAAACTTTGTGATTGAAAACTTTTCTATACTTTGATTGTAAGACTTCAGAATAGGTATTTTTGTGCCATTAGTCATGCAAATGATAAATACTTCACTGCTATGAAACTAGCAAGCCAGAGCTCGAGCATCCTTTCAAAATAAAATATTTGCTCCCACCATTTAACACTCAAATAATTGGGGCAACCTTTGAATAGTGTGTCTCAGGCAATTAAAGAGCCATTTCCACACTCACTTAAGGAATCATAACTGTAACTATTTCAGCTCTGAACCGAATGACTTTACATGGTTATCCAATTTAAGTTTTCGTCATTAAAGCTACGAAATAGCAAACTTGATTTTCAAAGGTTAGTTAGGGATCCCACCAGAGAACGTAGCCCTTAAAGGCAAGAAAAAACTGTTGTCTTTAACAAACTTAAAGATGCAGGATGTTCGTACTGTCCCATGAGGTTTCTGCAGAAGGGAACATATGGATGCAACATGGCTTAATTTTCCTTACAAGATGGTACTAGTTAATCTATTAAAGTGTTCCTTGTTAGTAAGGCTCAGCAATTTTTTCATCACAGTTGCTTCCTCCTGGTTCAGTAAAGTGATAAATAAAGATGCTTCCTGCTTTGTAAACAGAGGGTTTGTTTGGCTTTTTGCAGACCAAAACCTGAAGTGATCCTCCATTTTTGAGCAGCAGAACGAAAGATTTAAAACATTCCAATGCCATACTGTTTCTTCACCTGTCACCTGTTTGCAGATCTTGCCTCTCGCTTCACTCACTGATGCAATGTACTCTATTTCAAGATGTGGGATAAAGTGTAGAAACAATAGCATCAATTTTGAAAAAAATCCAAACAATATAGGTCTCTGGTAACCTCTTCCTCTAACACTGTCAGAAGTTCAGGTGAAATCAACACAGTTGAACAAACTTGGCCACAAGTGATAGCGCACGTCCCAAAGCACAGCAATCAAAGACTCAGTTCTCCTTTTGCACTTATGCTAGTTGCGAATGGTCTTCAAGGACATTCTCTCCACTGTTCTAGTTTCCCATCTCCAAGGTTTTCCAACTTCTTTGCAAAAAGTTGCTGTCGTTGCTGTTGGACAAGATAACACGTACGCTCAAATGGAACGACCCTGTAGATCGACTGGCTATGCCATAACATTGCAGGTGCTCAAAGGGAAAAACGGGTGAGATGTGGTCATTGAACCCAATTATATTCAGAGTCAGTGATTGACTTTCAATGCTCAGCTCTGAGTTAATGTTGCTACTTCACTACAGATGTATTTCAAGTGACCCACAAACCAGGAAGTGAAGTAGACAGTTTTACCACCTTACAAAATGTCTGCAAATTTAAGTCCAGGTTAGGTCATTTTTAATGCTATTGTATATTACATGCAGAACAGCATGGATCATCTTTGTCTGGCTGTGCTGCATAGTTCATTTGTCTAACAATTTCCGCGAAGAGCTCATCCACCATTGTTTTACTTTTAGCAGAGGTCTCCATAAAAGGGCAGCCCCACTCTTCAGCTAAGGCTCTGCCTTCATTCGATGACACTTCTCTCTCACTTTCCAGGTCCACTTTATTACCAACCAGAATTACGGGCACCTTCTCATACCTGCAGTTAAAAAACAGAAACAAAAAACCCATGGTGACAGTTATATTTCAGAGAAGAACATATTCGAATGTGTAAGCATCTATTTGCAAACAGAACCCAACATGAAAGATGTTTGGGCAAAGAAATTTTTACGTCGAAGAAAATGCTTTACACATCCTGCATTCTAGTGATTTATTGCACATCTTTTCTCCCAGAGTTTTCTTAAAGTTCAGGTGAATACCTCCCTCACTGAAGTTTGCCTTCCACCACGAAACCTACCTGGAGCGCTTCCACGCTGCAAAAACAGGTACTATAATCATATTTTCCATGTTGTTCATCTCAGTTAGGGTGCAGGAACAAGACTGAAATTCAAATCTCTCTGCAACATTACATCCTCCTTCTCCATGAATAGGCAAGATACTGCATTTCTTGCTTGCAATAAGGGAGATGCATCGTTCTCCCTTTCAAAGGTACATCTACCATTGGCTAATATATACAGAACTCTCAGATGAGCATTAAATGAGAGAAAACCAAACGGCCAGTAAAATTCATTTGAAATTTCAGGCACCCCACTTCAAATACTTTCTACACGCACAAGTAGTGATACATAAAAACATGCATTAGCTAATACAGAAGATACAACTTTTCCTTCCAGTATTCATACCGTTATGCCAGTTATACAAGCTGAAAAGAAAAAGAAATACCAGGCAATACGATCACAGCTCCTTGGAGTTCATTACTTTGCACCTCCTTGTGAGGGGATCCTTGCCTTTTTCTTCTAATTAAAATGCCTGTCTTTTACTATTTTTCCCCTCCATCCTCACGTGCATAAAACCTTTCTTTAGACATGGAGCTAAGCAAATGTTTAGTCAGGTTTTAAATTTACATATTTGACATAACAGAGAAGACAACACTGGGCCTATTTCCAAAATGTTCTCAACACTGGTTTTCTCAAAAAAGCAACAAGGACTGAGAGAAAAACTGATTACAGTTCTTAACATTTAAACCAAATTAAGATCCAAGAGAAACAAGATGGCTCTCTCTTAATATAAACCCAACTTTCTACTCTGTGGTAGCTTAGTAGCACTGTTTTCAGTCACATGATTTGAGCAAGACCAAGCTGTGGACAGACAACACTTATCGCTACTACCTGCAGCAGTTTATGATGTTATATATGGCACCTATATATCAACTGTTTACCTCTTGAGATGAGGGAATTAAGCCGTCAAGGCTCTGCATGGAAACAGAACCTCTGTGCTCCTGTTGACTACATCACAAGGCTTGTGGGCTCCAAGTCAAAGGGTATAAGGACAGTCAATTCTTACACCGCTTAGTATCTAAAATTGGTCCAAGCACATCATAAGATGCAAGTGAAATTTTAAGCTTTCATATGTCACTCTGCCAACTCTGAGCACATCACTCAATCCAGAGTCTAAGGCCACGGCCAATAACTGTAGAGGAATCCCCTCACTTTTCCACCATTTATCCTGTCCTCATTTGCCACCTGAACAGATGCAATCCATTTCTTACTCTCTAGATACACAGTATTTAGCACAATGATACCTTTGGAACTCTTAGGAGAGCTAAGTTGCCATTAAGTAACAAAACACACAAAAGCATCTTGAAAATCTGTCCTCCCGCATTTAAACACGTGATAGCACAGTCTTTAATTACATGGATGGTGTTCAACAGATAAGACAGCAATTGAGTGTTTCTTAATCTTTATTATCCAGGTGCGTGAATTTCATTTTATTTGCTGTACAGTATTAAAATCCTTCAGTGGAAGCTGGACCAGCTTCACTGTATGTCTTGATATCTAAGGGCCCTGAAGTGTAGACTTCCTTGTACTTCTTCCAGATATTCTCTATTGTCTCAATTTTACAAGCGAGAAAAAGAAAGAAATTCAAAGCAGTCACTTGAGAAGCATTCTGCAAAGTGGATGAGCCAGAGTTAAAACAACATCACTTCTTCTCGTGCTGCAGAATCACTCCAATTTACTGAGAAACATGAGGAAAAAAGCCCACACACTTGTTGCAGATTTACAGACAGCTCCACTAAAATATTAAAGTGCTCAAAAAGGTTTAAGAACCCTAGAAAAGCTGGGCAACTAACTAAGGACCTAAGGCACTATTTGGTATGAGTGCTCAGCATCTGTGAAGTGAAGGGATGGAGATATAAATTTTGTACTGGAGGACACAAAGAGGAATTGATGAGCTGACAGGATAGATATAAAAAAAATAATTGAATTTACTTGCAGAGGATCATCTAGGAGCTACTACAAAGAATAGACAGAATCACTTTTCTGTATTGGTTTTTCCTGCCTTTGCAGCTTGTGTTTGCCTTGTTCACTGCCTACCTTCACCACTTAAAAAGAGATTGAAATCCTACAGTCAATAGTCTTACGTAATCCACATTCATCCAGTGACCACTTCATAACATTAAGTTGCGTAAAAGAAAGAAGCTTCTGCAAAATCCTCATGTTGCCTTGTCAAATTCCTCCTCAAAGGGCAAAAATAAGGTTGGCTCTTGTAAAATACATCCTGTATTACTTCATTTTTGAGTAGTCAAATTTACAAAGCAAATACTATATAAAGTATGTGTAAATTCAACATGTCTTTTAAAATTGATATGAATTCAGAACATATACTATGATATATATATACCCACACACTTCATATGACTCTTCATACAGAATACAAAGAAAAGCCATTATTCATCATCTAGATGAATGCAGACTGGAATATCACAATATTCCAGTCCGTGAATACTGAGCAGAAGACTTACTGCAGCATGGGTTTATTAGCTCCATTTCAGTACCAGTCCTGCCAGACCAGACATCTGTGCGTTATATTCTCCATATAGCAAGAAGATGACAGACTGTGTTGGATGGTGCCATCTCAGACTTAGCAGGCCCTAGCAGAAGCTACGGGGCTCCACATCAGCCCCTGCTGACCTCCATTCAGAGACTCTCATGTCCCCAGCTTTTGGTAACACCACACAAACCCTCAAACTTCCAGAACGTCCTACCTCACTCCAGATCCTGGGCAAATTATGTCTGCTGTCCACAGACAAGCTCCCTGGCTCAAGGTTGTCTTTACTGCTGCTCCTCCTGTGCCAGGTCACAGAATCATAGGGGTTGGAAGGGACTTCTGGAGATCATCTAGCTCAGTCCCACTGTCAAAGCAGGTTCCCCAGAGAGAGTTGGGCAGGTGGGTTTTGAATATCTCCAGAGGAGACTACACAACCTCCCTGGGCAGCCTGTTCCAGTGTTCTGTCACTTACACAGTAAGGAAGTTTTTCCTTGTGTTCAGATGGAACTTCTAGCATTTCAGTTTGTGCCAACTGCCCCTTGTCCTGTTGATGGGCACCACCATCCTCTTACCAATAGTCCCAGGTCGCTCAGCCTTTCCTCTTACGGAAGATGTTCCGGGCCCCTCATCACTGAGCCATTCTCTGCCATCTACCAGCACTCTTGGCTATCTGGAGAGGTCCCAGAGGATTGGAGGCTTGCCGATGTGAATCCCATCTACAAGAAGGGCCATAAGGAGGATCCGGGGAACTACAGGCCTGTCAGCCTGACCTCAGTACCAGGGAAAGTTACGGAGCAAATCATCTTGGGTGAGATCACACGGCATGTGCGTGGTACCCAGGGGATCAGGCCCAGCCAGCATGGGTTCATGAAAGGCAGGTCGTGCTTGACCAACCTCATCTCCTTTTATGACTGGGTGACCAGACTGGTAGACAAGGGAAAGGCTATTGATATAGTCTACCTAGACTTCAGCAAAGCCTTTGACACGGTCTCTCACAGTACTCTCCTGGGGAAACTGGCTGCCCGTGGCCTGGACAGGTATACCCTTCTTTGGGTAAAGAACTGGCTAGAGGGCCGTGCCCAACAGGCAGTAGTTAATGGAGTTAAGTCCAGCCAGCGACCCGTTACAAGTGGCATCCCCCAGGGGTCAGTACTGGGGCCCATCTTGTTTAATATCTTTACTGATGACCTAGATGAGAGGATTGAGTGTACCCTCCGTAAGTTTGCAGATGACACCAAGTTGGGAGCTAGCGTGGATCTGCCTGAGGGTAGGGAGGCCCTTCAGAGAGATCCAGATAAGCTGGATCGCTGAGCTGAATGGGATGAGGTTCAACAAGGCCAAGTGCCGGGTCCTGCGCTTTGGCCACAATAACCCCATGCAGTGCTATAGGCTTGGGGATGAGTGGCTTGATGACTGTGAAGAGGAAAGGGACCTGGTGGTGTTTCTTTGATGCTTGGCTGAACATGAGCCGACAGTGTACCCAGGTGGCCAAGAAGGCCAATGGCATCCTGGCCTGCATTAGAAATAGTGTGGCCAGCAGGAGCAGGGAGGTAATCATCCCCCTGTACTCAGCACTGGTGAGGCCACACCTCAAGTGTGTGTTCAGTTCTGGGCCCCTCACTACAAGAAAGACATTGAGGCCCTTGAGCGTGTCCAGAGAAGGGCAATGAAACTGGTGAGGGGTCTGGAGCACAAGTCTTATGAGGAGCGGCTGAGGGAGCTGGGATTGTTTAGTCTGGAGAAGAGGAGGCTCAGGGGAGACCTCGTTGCACTCTACAACTTCCTGAAGGGAGGTTGTGATGAGGAAGGTTTGGCCTCTTCTCCCAGGCAACAAACAGGACCCTAGGAAATGGCCACAAGTTGTGCCAGAGGAGATTTAAATAAGACATAAGGAAAAACTTTTTCTCTCAGAGAGCGGTCAGGCACTGAAATGGCCTGCCCAGGGAGAGTCGCCGTCCCTGGCAGTGTTCAAGAGGCATCTGGATGAGGAGCTACAAGATATTGTTTAGTGCTTGAGGTAGCAATGGTAATGGGAGGACGCTTGGACTAGATGATCTTGTAGGTCCTTTCCAACCTTGTGATTCTATGATTCTATGGTTTTTGTAGCCCTCCGCAGGACTATTTCTAGAACAAGTTCCCCATCTTTTTGAATAGATGCCAGAACTGGACACAGTACTGCAGATATGGCCTCACCAGAGCAGAGTAGAGGGGGAGGATCATCTCCCTTGACATGCTGGCCATGCTCTTTTTAATGCACTCCAGGATACCATTGGCCTTCTTGGCCACAAGGGCACATTGATGGCTCATGGCCAACCTGTTGCCCACTAGAACACCCAGGTCTTCTCTGCAGCAGGTCAGCCCCTAACCTGTACTGATGCATGCAGTTATTCCTCCCAAGGTGCAGGACCCTAACTTTGCCCTTGCTGAACTTCATTAGGCTCCCCTCTGCCCAAATTGAGGGAAGGTACACCACTTGCCATTCTCATTACTTTGCAGTGCCTGGGTTTTGGCATGCCACCAGGATGGTGTGCAGCCACATGGCCCGCAACGAGAAAGGGCTATTTGTCAAATGCAGCAGAACTACATGATTCTAATGAAATCTGAAGGGAAGAAGAACATCTCTTCCCCACAGGCTTTTCTCCCTGTGGATTTTAGTGACCCAACACAAAAATTGCTTCTTTATGAAAGGAAAAAGAATAAGAAAGAGCTGTCCTGCAACACTCAAACAGCAATGCAGAACCTTCATGTATAATTAAAAAAAAAAAAAAAAAAATCAAGCCCAGGAATTCACAAATCCTTCCAAAAGCTTCAAGGTGGATCTAAGCCACCGACAAAAGCCACTGACAAACACAGTCCCAAAACAGACAGCATGCTCTTTATTCAATTCTGTATCGGCATTCAGCAAATTCCATCTCAGTATATACCTACCAGATCTTGTATCAGCAGAATAAAAAAGGCTAAAATCCCATTACCTCAACTAGAGCCCTGAAAAACACAGAAATTGTTGCTGCTGTCATCCTGAGGTGTGCAATAGGGCAGCTGTCCCCTGCAGGAGTTGTGTACCTCTCACTTTTCAGGGCAGCCCCTTCCCCCACCTGTCCCCTTCACGTCAGAGAAGCAGCACATTGCTGCCTCTCATTCCTGGAACAGAAAAATCCAATTTTCTCAGCGCTGCTGTAAAGCTTTGAGCAGCACTGATCTTTCCTAATGAAAAGGATGAGGGCCATATGAAAACGAGAAATGCTGCGTGTTCCTCTGTATCAGTGCAGTGAAGTATGTATTCTAGGGCAAACATCACAGTGGAGCTTAAAAGAAATATACTCAGATGTAGCACAGGAAGATTTGACTTTTCAGGACCTCCTCAGGAACAAATTTTTGCAAGATCAATTACATGCATTTGCAGAACGTGCTTTAAGAACAAGGTACTTCACCCTGCTTCAATGACTTTGCCAGCTTAGGCTCCGATATGATGGATGCCAAACAGCATCAACTCCTGAAGGTAGAACCCAGCTGAGATCACCTGCAGCCCCATGAAAGACACTGGAGCAGTCAAATACCATCAGATCTAGAATGTCACTACTGGCAACATTCAGGCCTTGCTCCACAGAACGCAACCAATATGTACTTATCAGTCCCAGATAACTTAATTCAGTGCTTTAAAAAACCCTACCCTGGTGGTATCCATCTTCACGAGCTTCTGGGAGTGAGGTCAAAGTAAATACCTTGGTTTTCCCAAGGATGGACACTGCAGTCACACGGAGCCAGGAAATACATAGACTTTAAATGTTTAATGCAGCTCAGCAATGCACCACTGACCATGCAGCCTCACACACCACAATGATAAACAGTTTTTATATTATATCTTAGCTTACATGGCACGCACACCCACGTTTCTGTTTAGATTAATATGTATACTTTGAGTAATGGCTTAATTAACTTGTTAAACATTTAGAAAGTCTCCAGATGAATGGTATGTAAATGAACCCGCATAGATTTTTACCTTGCATTTTTCTACCTCCAGCTTTATTCAGAAAGGGAAAAACACAGGCAGTACCCAACAGCACATCTGAATTGCTTTCACATTTACAAGGTACTTCTCACATTTCTGGTTAGAGCTGTCACAGGATAAAGATGAAAAAGATGGTATGAAGTGAAAACATAATAAAATGAGGAACAGAAAATAAGAATTGAAAAGCGTACACTGAGCTGACTAATAGATCTCATTCCTTTAAACTGTACTAGAGATTGCTCAGTACCCCTAAAACTGTAAAGTAAATAAATAAATAGGGCACTGGACGAGTATAGGAGAAGACAAAAGCTCAGAAGGGTTCCTGCTTTTTAATTGCATCTTCAGGAAACACTGCATCTTTTCTAGAATTTTTGCCTGAGCTTCACACCAAAGCCAAACACATTCAACCAAGATGCAGAAACGTTCTGTATAATCAGAACAAATACATAGAAAAAATGCCTTCTTGAAGACTGTTTTTTATGACTAATTCCCATTGAACGTTAGGGAAAGGTGTATGACTTCTAGCTTTACATGTTAAATGCCAAGACCACCAAAGTATAAAAGATAGATATCCATGATAACATTTCCTAATCATCAAAAGGAGTCTTCAGTTTGAAACCACATTTGTTATCTTTATAGGCATTAAGTGCTTTTTCCCCTCCTCCTTTTTTGAGGATGTTTGTGGTACTTTTCATATTATTTCAAAAGGAAAAGCCATTGAATTGGTAAAGATACTATGGAAAATGATGACGCAAATAAAATCGAAGTCAGAAAAAAATAATTATTCTTCACTTTAGGCTTATAGAAAAAAATGTGATAAGAATCTTGCCAAAAGACACAGTAAAATAGTTCTGGGCACTACGAAATGAAGTACTCTAAATAGCAGTTTAATTTATTATACTGTTTACAAATTCATACGTATCTATTACTAAACAATATTTTGTAATGTAGCTTGCAAATTTTGCCTGCCTGCAGTAAATCTGTCATAACTTGAAGTTTCCTTGTCAAGAGAAAGAATTTATTCCAAGACATTTTCTTACCCCTTTTGCAAAATTCCCTGGATGTTTCATGTAAAATCCTCAACAGTTAAAAATACATCTGCTTACCTTAAGAAACATAGCCAGAGAGGACATTTCCCTTTTTCCAGACCCTGATTCCTTGTATTTTGATAGTTCTAAGAATTTCAACATCATAGGTTAAATCAACAGCACATGCCCACTCTACAGAATTCTATCTTTTCCCCATGGATTTCTACAAATACATGCCAATGAAGATGTGCCTGTACCTGTTGTCATGGTTTTATGATTTTTGGTTATCGGTATTCCACATCATAACATCATGTAGTGCACTGGGAGTTAAAGTGTTCCGGGTACCTGTCCCAAAAGAGAAGAAGAACTTCGTTCCCCAGAAGCCTGTTTGCTGTGTTGTTATCATTTCTGCTCAGGGGAAACAGATATAAGGCCTTGGTAGGTCATCTGACTGGCCTCTTCTTCGTCAGTCTCTCTCCCTGCTGCTCAACTGGACTGCGCATCTCACCTCAGCGTTATGGTGAGGCCTACCCAGCTTTCGGACAATCTCTCTCTCTCTCATTATATTTGATTTATTAGCTTCAATTCTAATTATATTGTATTATAGCGTGTTATCTTGCATTCCGATACCATATTTAGTAAATTAGTTTGTTTCTCCTCAGATTGTTGCCACTGTTTTTAATTATTCCGGGGTCCCCTGTTCTCCTTTTCTGGAGGCACAGATCTTGCGAAATCCCTCCGCCCCGCTAGTCACAGAACCGGGCCGAACCAGCCCATAAACCTGTACACATCGACACCTGTATACATAAATCAAGTGTGTCAGAAGATTATATATATCTAAATCTAAAAATAAGTAGGTTTCTGCAGAGTTTGTGCTCTCCCCATTTTGCTCTCCACAATACAGAAGTTACTACAGATTCTCAGGTAAATCTGAAACTAACAGCTATAAAACCCCCACAAGTCTTACACAAACAAGTAATTCCAGTCTGCCAATTAATTGCATTTAATATCCAGTTTTGTAAGCTATATTGTGTAAGGATTTAATTACTTAAGCAACAACTTGCACCTAAAAAAGTCTTAAAATCATTTCTATAAATGAGGAGATGTTAAAGAGCTTATTGGAAGTCCCACTGCAATTAGGTGGCTGAGTCATGATTATTTTGCTATACAGAACAGCGTATGGCCTAATTGCAGTAACAGGGATCTAACATTTCATTCTAGGCTTTGACATGAACTCCATGTATAGCCTTCGGGAAACAAACTCTGCAGATGGGTAGACTGAGGATAACTGTATACAGTCAGGATAATTGTACTTACTCATTGGACATCAAATTAAATAATAATTGTAAAATGACTTGAAGAGTGATATTAGCATAACAAATAACCACCACACCACAGTGCTTTTGAGAAGACTTCAGAAGCTGTTCTTGGACATGAAACTTTCTGGAAATAATCAACTCAACTTCAATTAAATACTTTAAAAAGCCAATTCAGTTCACTGGTTGTTATAGTCTGCATACATTTCCCAGTTTGGTTTCAAAGTCTAACAGAAGAGTTCAGCCAACTTTAGTTTTGCTGAGACTGCCTGACAGGCTCACCACTGGTATAGAGTCTAGTTAGTATTAGAGGAAATAGTAACCTTCCAACCAACAGCCAAAGAAACAAAAGCCAATGTAATGAAGCACTCTGTTTGCTTCCCAATTGTTCCAAGTGCATTTGAACCAAAGTTCACTATTTCTTGGCAGCTCTCAGCTGAGAACTTGCAAGGAACACAAACAGTAGATGATATTACCCTTTACCATGTACTCAATCTGCACCTAATAAACCAACATTCTTTTGCTGCAACAGAAGCAATGGGATGATGCATGTCATCTACATATGTATGCTTGGCACTGAAGAATTTTCCAAGCTATTTCCAATCACTTCAGAGAGAAATTCTTTTTCTCAGAGGATTGATACATCTAAGATCTCACATGGGAACAGAGCAATAACAACCACCTTCCAGACGTTTAGCTTGCTCCCACAGGTCACCACAGATAACATCTCTGTCTGTAGCTCGCTCACTTGCTTAAACTGTAGAGTCTAGATTTTAAGCAGGAGTGCAAGAGTTCCCACAGCAAGAAAGCCTGGAAATTCAATGGCCTGCCAACACACCCCGATAGGAGAAGAATTCAATATTCACCTAAAGTATTGAACCAATTCTAAAGAAAAATCACTGATCATCAAGATCTTTGGAAGGCTTCCACCTCAACAAGTTCACAGAAGCCCACATACGTTTTAATTACACCCAGTGACATCCAGTTCCCTCCAGGTAAGGCTCTGGCATAGGAAGGGGCAGGCCAGCAGCCCTTTTAGTACTGGGGTTGGCAACAATGAGCCTATGCCACAAGTAACACCAGTTCTCATTCACTGGCAGTTCAGATGCCTGACAACCTTAGCAAGTAAGAGGTTAGCTTTCACCTTGAAGGAGTGTACCTTTTCCTAGTGTCTATCATTGCAATTCATTTCTAACACTGCAATAAACTATCAACACTGAGAAGACTGAGTGATATACAACACCTACGTGTTTAGCAGCAGGTTTGCTCTGAGCATATGCATACAATATTTTAATCCTTGTGTTCCCTCTTTAGGCCAAAGTTCTTGTCTTATACAACCGAACATCAACATCATCTTACCGAAATCCTGAAGTGTAGTCATATTTAACAACTCAAACACTGGAATTTTCAAGTAAGAATTTTCTATTTCTTGGTAGAACTTAAGCAGCAACAGCCACAGGTACAAAACGTAAAGCAAGTGTTTTTACCTGACTTTTTTCACCATGACTAGTTCTCTTGTTTCTGACATACTTCCAAAGCAGCAAGGAAAAAAATTAAAATCAGAATATCCTACAAACTGGAGATTCTCACAGCTACATCATACTTTAAGAGACAGGTTTACGTGGAAAGAATTCTATTTACTTCAAAAACTATGAGCATAAGGCACAGTATAGTTGCCTAAATACAAGGCTCTTGCTTAAAATTTCCAGATACTTTAATTCTAAGCAACTACCTGCAGCAATGGCCCAACACCTTGAAAATTAGGCTGCATATTTAAGTATTTTGAACTTTGGATCCATAACTGAAAATTACTCTTAATGACTGTATTAGTGTTCTACCTTAAATGTTTTTTAAGCTACATACCACAGTTCTGTAATAATGTTTATTGCAATGAGCTTGACTGGATATGTCAAGGGTTTTGGTAGCTATCAAATGTACAACATGAAGATACTACAATTAAACAGAAAATCCTACAATTAAAGAGACTAGTGCCTATCTTTGATTTGTACTTTAAACTATTAAAAAAAGGCAGTTCTTCAAGATGACCATTTCTTCACTTTCCAGACATAACCACTTAGAATTACATTTTACCCTCTGACTCTTAACAGAAAACATATTAGCATCAAGTGAAAGGAGTGCTGATGTGATGTAAGAGATGTAGGCTCAGTGCCATACCCTGCTACAGGCTTTCCCACTTGACTTTTAGCAAGTCCCTTGAACTCCGTACCTCTGACCTCCACCTGGAAAACCAATCAGTCTCCAAATGCCTACAGCACATAACTATTGTTGAAGCCTTCCATCCTTGTTGACAGAGGTCATCCAAGCATCCTGATGAACATGCTGGCGAGTTTGTTCTCTCCAAGAGAGGAACATCCTCCATCCTAGCTATTCTCAGCAGCTCGCTATAGAACAGCACAAATCTTTGGGTTCTTTACAAGTACTGAGAACAGATATTTTAGAGCAGATTCTGCACATACATCCAGCTTGCCAGCAGAAACAGAAAAGCCACGTGATTAGGCACTCATCATGGCAAGAGCAAAGAACTTCAGCATAACGTTTGGAACAAGCTGACCAGGAAAGTAGCAAACACCTCCAGGAATAGTGACTCCAAGAAATGGGCAGATGTGGTACCAAGGAACATGGTTAGTGGGCGTGGTGGTGATGGGTTGATGGGTGGAAGTGATGATCTTAGTGGTCTTTTCCAACCTTAATGATTCTATGGGGGACAATGCCAGGGATGTTGTCTCACTTCAGCTACACAGCCTGGAGCGGAAGCTGCAGAGCTCAAGGTATCTTAAAACACATACAGACACAGAGATTTCTCTCTTCCCTGGTTTCCCATACAAAACTTTCACAAGGTCAAGAAGTCAGCTTACTCTGAGGGTATGGGATTGCATACAACCCTTTGCAAAGGCAAGGAAAAAAATGCAGATACCTATTAAAAGCAATATAAGCCTCTTTCACATCATAAAGCAAATCTGCAGAGTCCAACTGTTTGATACTTATGGTTTATTAAATTGCTGTGTTCATAAAACTTAAGTGACCCTAGCATGCATTACCATTTATCTACCAATCCACACTTTGTCACTTTGTCACTTCTCAAAGAACTGTATTCCCTGAAATGCAAACCTTCATAAGAATTACGGTAGGATTTAAAACGTACTATAAACTTACTGCATAAGGTAGCACTGACAAAGAGGGGGACAGAAAGTCACCGAATAGATTTGTACCAATTCAGATACATGAAAGTGAATGCCTGTAGATGGGTTAGAGAAAAAGCTTTGAGACAAAAATATTGGCGGTATTTGAACTGGGAGAGCTGAAGCAGCATCTTGCCCTTATGTAAAGCATATAAACTACCAAGAAATGTATGGTAACAAAAGTAGTTCTACTTTCTTATAGATCTGGTCAATGCTGATATGTAAAGCTACAGTTTTTCCTTTTGCTCAGTACTCTCTCAACTATTTTCCTCTCCAGTCTCTAATTAGGGTTGAGCACATGCCACAGCTTTTTCCCCACAGGCTGAGCACTAACAGGATCTCTGTCCCACCTACAGCTCAGCAAGGACTTAAATTATTATTTGGATCTCTAATTCTACCCAGACTTCGAACCGTAGCATCACTGGGGTGAAAAGGACCTCAGGCAGTCTCCAGTCCAACTCTCGGCTCATAGGATGGTCTGCTAGGAGATTTCAACCAGCCCACGTGGGGCCACATATACAGTTGGGTGCTGAAAGCCTCTAGTGAGGGACCTTCCACAACCTCTTTTGGAACTTGTCTCAGCACTTAATTTAGTTCAACTTCACCACAGAATTCAAAACTTATTGGCTGGTAATGGAGGAAGATGAGACAAGCAGACAACTGAGCTGCATAATGCTGGTTTCCATAGAGAAGGGGTTGAGAAACAAATGCCAAAGCTATACAGCTATTTGTTTATGTTGAGGGATTGACAACCATACCTATAGAACTCAAGGTAGGTATATATTCTATCATTATGAAAGCAAAGTGACTTAACTAGATTTTACAAAAATTAACTGAAGCTCCATGCATAAGTTAACAGCAACTTCAATCTCTTTTCCTTATTACATCTGTAGAGGTTATTAGCAAATAGACAAAGTGAAAATTTTGGCTAGCATAAATGATCAAATGCAGAAGTCCTTCCAAAGGGCCAGATGATCACAATTCCATAAAGCATTATTTCACTCTTCAAAGTAAATACACTTTATATTAATTTAAAACAATTTATAATCACTGATAAAAATCTCACTGCAAAACTTATTTAAACTATTCTAATAGGATTTTTTCTAGCTCATTAGAATTACACTTTTACAGTCTTTAAGAATAGGCCTAACAATTAATTCTTAACCTTCTTAGTAGCATCACCTGCTCCCAAAGGATTAGAATTTAGGAACATCATGCCATTCCATCCAACTAGAAGCACACAGCTTCTCAGTATCAAGGCAACAGCCTTCTTACTTCAGTAAGTCAGAGCTGATGATTTTTACCACTGCCCAGGTATGTATCTCTGGAAGCAGATACAAGCCTGGATCACAGAACTCACAGACTGGAGAACAGCCCATGTTGGAAAGGGCCTCAGAAGATCACCAAGTCTGATCTTAAATATCTTATATATATTTATATAGTTCATATCTAAATGGATATGAACTGCATTTCCACAGTGCCTTTTGCTTTTCGAAGAATTTGACCTATTGCAGTCACCTAGCTTCAAGTCACTTAAAACTTAAGGAAAAGATAAATAAATAATGGGATGAAGAGGCAAACAACCTGATGAACTTCTGCTCTCTCATCAATCCTCATGTTCATCCTCGGGCAGATGAATACCACAGTGTATGCGATGTGACACAGCCTGAAGAGAATTTGAGTGTCTAGTATGAAGCAGAGGCTTCCTTGTTACCCTAGTAACCACAGAATGATACAGCTTAATGTCCTTCAAGCTAATAAAAATATCCTACAACGCTTATAAGGAAACTTTGCAAAAAAAATGCTCTGTTGAGACAGATTTCCCTCACAACAATACAATTGTTACAACTCTGGGTATTATTTGTAAGACAGAGAACCAATTTAGGAGATAACATAACTTTTACCGATTTGGCTTTTATTTTAGAAGCAGCACTATGTTTTCATACCTTTTTGATTATAATCAAGCTTTCTTTTAAAGATATAAAGCTTGTCACCAAGGAAAGCACTCCAGGAACTTACAGGTTACAGACTCAGTTATTTCATTAACAGATATTCTGGAAGCCTCTTTGCTCCTGCTGAGTTTCTACCATTTACCTTCTAACTTGAAGAAAAAAAACACACCATCTTGCCATGACCTCAGAAAGTTGGTGTGACACATCTAAACCAGTCTTGTGGTAATTAAATTATTATTTAAGATAATTTGAATGTTCTGAAGGACTACTTAGGATGAATTGAGCAGCAAGAATGTTTCTTATCCACAGTTTTTGGAAGCGACCTCTATCTTTAACAACTCAATATTTGATCCAGAGAAAACTGATCAGCCCATTAACTGAAGTTGTTCCTTTATCTAAATATCAATATACAAATTAAAAACTTCTAAGATCTTGAGGGTTTATTTTTTAAGTTTTGGTTCATTTCAAGTATCGAGTAGCTTCTCCCAACATACTACTTCTATGCTGAGAATATGAAATATGATTTACACATAATCTCTCTTCTGTTTTGATCATAAACCTCTGACATAATTTTCTTAGGAATTATTTTGTTCTTCCTACATTAAGACAAGTTTCAATTACAGAAAAAAATCTCACAAGCTATTTCCTTCTAAATCAACATCCTGAATATACTGGACCATTCTAGCATTCAGAACTCTCCTAGTAAGAAATCAACGTCTATAAAATTACATCAGATGTATGATATCTAGTACATAAAATGGCAAAAAAATTTCTTCCTTATGTGCATTTCAAATCTCATATTTGTGCAACTATTAAAATGAAGTCAGCTAGAATGAGGAACTTGGGTATGCTCAGCATCCCAGATGTTGAGCTATTTATATTTTAATTCATGCACAAATGTTAATTTCTTTGTGTTTTGTCTAGGTTAAAGAAAAATAAAGCTTTTCCCAGATGAGTTTCACTAACATGACTGACAGCCATTTTATTTGCTACAAAGACACTCCGTGGTACCTAAACCACCTTGAAGGTGGCTTTATTCTGCACACGTTCCATCCTATTGGGCCATGTCTCCAGCAAGAAGGCCAGCTGCCAGGCCTTCATCATCCCTCAGCTGCCCATGAGGCCACATCACCAGGGCTCTATCTGCCTGGCTGCTCAGGCTGGTGTCACGACCACCAGCACTGCCACGGCTTCTATCAGGCAAAAAGGTGGGGGCTCAGCTGGCAGGAAGGGTGGGCTTTGCTACATTACAGTGAGAACATGTGCAAGAGAAGGGAAAATAAGAAAACTTTTACAACAAAAGGCTACATCTTTCAGTGACAACTTCTCTTCAGAGAGAGGGAAAAAGAAATAAGCCAGGCCAGCCAAAGTCATTTCTTTAAGACGCTGTAAATTCCCACACAGACACCAACTTAGTACTGCTTGAATTAGTGAGGAAAACGGTTAGGTTTATCTGAAGTGAGATCAAACAACGTGGCTTTACTAAACTCGTTCAGAAATTTACTTGGTGATGAAACCCTCATCCAGAAAGGATGGTGATTTGTAGCCCTAACCCTCAAGAGTGGTAGTCATAATGGTAAGAAACTACTTGTGAAAAGGCTGGATTCCTTTTGAGAAAGTCTGTATTTAAAGAACCACACACCCAGTGTCCATAACACCTTCCTTGTTGAATCACTAATCGGTAACCAGAATTTCTGGAAAACAGTCCACTAATTATTTTTCTCCACATTAAGTTGCCCTATGCAGAAAGGCCACTTCAATTAACACGAAGGTGTGTGGGGTTTGAAGCCCAGACTTTTCCCAGTCCTTTTAATCTAACCGCGTTTACTGCTGTCAGACAAAGACTTTCAAAGGAAGGTGTTTTGATCATCTTGGAGTGAAGAATGTAGACTTCAATTATCAGCCCAATTATCCCAGCGAGGAAGGCAACACAACTGCTTAATTTTAGAGTAATAAGTGACTTCCAAGGTGTACCATTTCAGTTTTCATCCAAGACAGAGCTTCCCACTGTTCCTCTCCGGAAGACTGAGCTACCAGGACCAAAGTCACTATTTCTGAATAAAAACTACCTGCAGGAGTTCAACATACACCAAGATCAGTGATTTACCACTTCTGGGCAGTATGTTTTACTCTTGAATATGCATAGCTCAAATTAAAAAAAAAAGATGCTCTTTTTCTGTATACATTATATAGATATAGTTGCTAGGGTTGGAATGGGATAAAGAAAAAAAACCAGAATGCCCTGCAATAAACAACAAATTATTAGATGAGCAAGTTCCTGAGAATCCATGTACAAAGATTACTGGGTAACTGATTTAAAACACCTGTATCCTATTTTCTCTCCTATGGCGAGTCCACAAGGTAGCACTTCTTTTGGAGATGAAAACTTTGTAACCACAGCTTTTCGCTTAATGGGCCCACTTCAGGAATAGCGCTACACCCTACACACGCCACCCTCCTTCCCTATTCCTCGTTGTGTTCCAGAGCAATTCTGATCTAGAAGATCGAGTATCCTGACCTCAGCTTTCCCTACAACTCGATTGCCTTTTCAGAACACAGTCACCTTGTACACTTCGGTAGGAAAACTGAATAATGTGGAACTGTTTGATCAAAGAGTTACAGAAGTGGAAAGAGGCAGCAGCCAGGAGGAGCAACTTCTCCATCCTTGGATCAGACACCACGACGCTAATCGTGAGCTTCACTTGATAAAATTTTTCAGCAGATAAAGGTATTTTGCACTTGTACTTCAGGAGAATGCTTGTGGGTTCACATTGTCTTCCATTGTCAGACATCATCTTCCCTTGAAAAGGGACCCTACGGTTAGTTATATATCACATTATGTGTCCCGTCTATAAAGCATTATCACTGACCTGTAGATGAACACAAGGGAACTACAAGCACAACACTGCAAATCAAGAAGTTGGAAAGAGCAGCACCAGTCCATCAGCAGATTGTCCATGGACTGCATTTGCTCACTGCAAACCACCCTATCGCACAGGTGCAGAGCAATTCCTCCGTTTGCTGAATCAGAGGTCAATGCAAAGCAAAGCATAAGGCCTGGAGGCAGCAAGGCGATTTCCACAATAGCTGCAGACCTTTAAATAAAAACCGGTACTTGGAGTGGTAATAGGAACAGCACTTCTCACCAACAGCTGCTGACAGACTCATCTGATGAGCAGATTTAGCATCTGAATGTGGTTGCTATGAAATCTGGTTACAGAGAACACTAGAAGTGTTAGAAGAGGTTTGACTAAAAACTGCTCAGTGGTAAAGAGATTCTTCAGAGGTTTGCAGCAGCTACATAAAAAAAACCAGCAATACTTTAGTAAGCAACAGCAGGTACACAGATGCTGACGGCAAAGATTTAAATATACCAGATTAAAGACCATTAGGTATCCAAACAGTACAGGAACAATTATGATCTGATCCATGATGTTACCTGTAAAGGCAGAGAGTTCTTCACACCTAATTCCATCATGATCGAACTAGATGTTCACCCTATCAAGAAGCAGCAGACTGGCTTCTCCATAACCCGAACAGAATTTGGGAATATCTGGATCCAGTCAAATTCCAGAACGTGCAGACACGTCTATGTTTTCTCCAACATGGTGAAGGATCAAAGACCAGCAGGCTACCACTTATCTCCCACAGCCAACCTTTAACAGTTACTGTAGAAGCAGATGATACTGAGATAGTCTGCTAAGAGTCCACAGCTTTAATGTTAAGTAAGGCTGCAGATAACCAGGCCGGGGAAATACAGCAGAGAAGGATGTGAAGACTAACCTAACAAGTTTCCTCAAGCTTGATACTTGACATTAAAAGCTGTGGCCTCTCAACAAGCTACCTCAGTATCACCTGCTACCCAGTTTCTTCCTACAAGAGTCTATCATTCCTCAGACAGCATTTGTACAAGGACAGCCACACAAGTAGATTCTACTCCAAATATAATTTTATAATCAGCAACGTAACCTATGCATAGAACTTGATTTTAGGGAAGGAAGACATCTGAACACTGGTAAATATAGTCTTGTGGAGGATGTAAAGCTTCAGTTTATCTGTAGGACTGACAACAAATCTCAAAAGAAACAGTTTCCAAAGGACAGAGAGAACAGCGTGGACCTGATTATAAAGTCTCTGTTCTACTCACTATTCTGTACTGATAAAATTCATGCAAACAGTGTTTAGGAATTACCTTGCTCAGAACATAATGAATGAAACTGATCTGAAAAATCATGAGGCAAAGCAGGAGGTTCAGCCTGAAGAAGGCTCTGGGGAGACCTGATAGCCGCCTTTCAGTATCCGGAGGAGGCGTATAAGAAAGAAGGGGACAGACTCTTTAGCAGGGTCTGTTGTGATAGCGCAAGGTGAAATAGTTCCAAAGTAAAGGAGGGGAGAGTTAGACTGCATATAAGGAAAAAGGGTTGTTTTTTTTTTTTATGATAAGGTAGCGAGACACTGGAATAGGTTGCAGATGCCCCATCCCTGAAGACATTCAAGGTCAGGCTGGATGGGGCTCTGAGAAACCTGATTGAGCTGTTAGGTATTCCAGTTCATTGCAGGGAGTTGGACTAGGTTGTCTTCAAAGGTTCCTTCCAACTCAAATGATTCTATGATGAAGAGAAAAAAGCATCCTGGTAGCAAATATTCCCAGGCCTGAGCATGAAGTTGAGGTAGGTGAGCACCCTGAAACTCCAGAAGAATTTACATAGTTGCACCTGAGGGACTGCTCCACAGGATTCCTGCTTGCCCACTGCAGTTCCTGCAAGCCTATATCTAAGATTTTGTCCAAGTGACCTAGCTGCTTGAAGGCTTACAGCTGGCAAGCCCCACGAGCCACGTACTGGAACCACAACGGGCCGCTTACCTGAGCTCTCCTGGGATTTACAGATCAGGCCAGCAAGCAGCTCAGTCCCTCAGGAGGCCTAATTGACTAAACACCCCTCCGTGAATCTAGTAATGCAACAACATGCTCAGTAAAAACAACAGCAGATAACACTTCCACACAAAACCATGGGAATAACAGGAAGCCGTAGCAGTGCACTCTCTCTCATCTCACAGCAGTGCAGCAGCTGCAGCACTGATGAAGGACAGGCACCTTCTTTAGTCTCAGGAGCTTCTCACTTGCCTTTTCCAAGAGAAAGCTACAAGCAAGGTTAAGAAACGCTCTGATCTTCCTGTTACACAAATATGTGAAGGCAAATTCACAATTTCCAAGGGAACAACAGAAAAAGATTAAGTGTACAGTACGGACAGTAATCTAAAGAAAAATAGCAGGGACTGAAACAGATTTCCCAGTACTGTTTATTCACTTTATATTAAAATGTCACTGCAGAAATCACAAAACCAATACTCTGAACACCAACAGATACCAAAGGACTCCTCTCATCTGGGGACCACAGCATTTCAGGTAAAGGTCAACTGTTGCTCAGTGATGGTATACGGGTTCCCATTTTCCTCCCATACTGTTAGAACTTCTGTGTTTTAATTGGCGAGAGGGCCTCCCTCTGAGGAGGTGTCATTCTACTTAAGTAAGGAGATGGGTGTTTGCTGCAATAAGACTACACACTTCTGTGTACAGCAGGTTCCTAAAGAACCAGCACACGAAGACACCGAGCTCTTTTCTAATACCCATTTCTCATTTAAGTTCCTCCCTATCTCCCACCGAAAGGGCCGGAAAAGGGAAGGCCAAAACTGGAGAAGATATAAAAACACATCCTCACCAGTGCATAACATGTTCAGTAAAATCAACAACAGGAATCACTGCATCCATTCTGTTTTGGACAATCTCCTGCACATTCGGCACAATAATGAAACCACTCTCATCCTTGCCCCCAAATCCCTGCTGTATAGAGAGGAGGTTATCTGTTAAAAGAAGCAGATGGAAGAGGTTTAAGTGGTACCACACTGATCCTCTCTCTCCCCAAAACTTAACAACACGCCAGCAAAAGCAATGGAAGAATCCGTTCCAAATCACTGCTTGGATTTCAGTTGTGGATCGCAGCATTACCCCAGCAGAAGGTGACTCATACTTCTCTCTTCAGGCATTGTAGGGAGTAACCTGCATGTCAGCTACGAAGAATCTCGCTGTTTCCGAGACTAGCAGAGCAGATGCCTTCCTCAAGCAGCGAGATGCAGAGCCTGGATTTGATCAGGCTCAGGAGCACTCAGACTAGTTAGATTTTTTTTTTTTTCTGAGGCTATGAAAGGCACCTGAGAGAATGCTCCAGAAGAAGCATTTCAAGGTGATCATCTTCAGCTCTCCAAATTCTTCTCAAAAAGAAATTGAAATCCTAAAGCTAAAAACACCAACAATCCCCCACTTTTGACCAGTTTGCAGCAAAAGAAGAGCAAAATTTGGAACCTGGAGATAGAAGATGACTGCTAGGAAAACTCTTAATGACATGAAGTCCTTTTGGCAACAGAGTAATACAAAGGCTGAAAACACACCAAGAAAACCCCCCAGTGTACAAGTAAGGACTGCTGTCTGGTAGCTCACAAGACACACCTTCATGATTCTGTACTATGTCCAAATGCAATAAAACAGAGGTGGGTGGAGGAGGAAAAAAAAAAGATTCTGCCCCCCCACGTGTAAGTTTTCAGGACAATGGTATAAAAGCAAAACCTTTCAGATTCATTGTTTTATTCTGACAAAACCAGTGAGCTTCTAACATTTCACACTGAAAATATTGAAAGGAAATCTCAGACGAAAAGCAGTTCTTGAGAACAGACTCCGTTTATGCATTTCTAAAGGGATCTTATCAAGTTCACGTCTTATTTTTGAAAGAAAAAAAAAGCCTGCTGATTTTTTTTGCATATTTATAAAATGTTTCAAGTAAGACTTTGTGAAGCAGCTAAAAAGATGTTATAGCAATGTGAGAAACTGCAAGCAGATCTCATCAGAAGAAAGTAGGTTGATTAGTCTTGGCTTCTGCTCTACCCTGTGAAATACACTAGGAGTAAGAGGGCAAATGGCACCCACAGCCTCCTACCAAAATGCAAACTAGCTTGTCACAGCAAGCTCACACACCGCCCAGAGGTGATCTAGGCGGCTATTTCTTGTAAGCACCTTCTCTTGCAGCTCATCTGGAAACCAGGACCGACTTTTTCTTCACAACAAGCAGGGCACCTCAAGTTCAGCGGCCTCATCCAATTCAGTGGGATCCAATTCATTTCCAGCTCAAATTAAATTGCAGTTGAGTCGATACTCACATGGGAATCTCCAGCACTATTAATCTTTGGTTAAGGTGGCTCCCTGCTAACCGGAACCACAATGGGAACTCAAGAAAGAAATACAACTCTTACTTCACGGAACTATTTCACCACAGACAACTATAGTAATTGATCACTTTACTTTAAAATGCTTTGATAGTGTTTGCCTCATTATCCAGATTTTTTGCTATGGTAGCAACTATATCTTAGAAGATGTTGAAGGTCTATTCACACAACTTGAGCAATCACAGAATGGCCTGGGTTGAAAAGGACCACAATAATCATCTAGTTTCAACCCCCCTGCTATGTGCAGGGTCACCAACCACTACACCAGGCTGCCCAGAGCCACATCCAGCCTGGCCTTGAATGCCTCCAGGGATGGGGCATCCACAACCTCCTTGGGCAACCTGTTCCAGTGTGTCACCACCCTCTGAGAGAAAAACTTCCTCCTAATATCTAACCTAAACCTCCCCTGTCTCAGTTTAAGACCATTTCCCCTTGTCCTATCACTAACCACCCTCGTAAACAGCCATTCCCCCTCCTGTTCATATGCTCCCTTCAAGTACTGGAAGGCCACAATGAGGTCTCCCCAGAGCCTTCTCTTCTCCAAGCTAAACATGCAATGTTTCAAAAGAAGCTAGTCAACAATAAATACACTTTTCCTACCTTTTTGCCCTTCACCTGACATTTCATCTAGGTTAGCCTTCACCTAACCAAGGCAATTAAGCATCACCAGCATCACATTTAAAGAGCAAAGCACCAACTAATCAAGCTAGCTCCGTGACATCAACGTTAGGAAAGGATAACACGCTCCTATCACACCTATAATTCTCTCGTCTAGACTAGGATTTAAGACAACACAGCTGCTGAAACACAGCCCATTGACAACAAAAAGTACTGGAGCTGCAGCCATTGTTGTAACTGTACCTAGACTGTACTGTTTGCCTTAGTGCAGCAGAAACTGGGGACTAGTCCCATATTGGAAACTTTCGAGGAGGAAAAAAGAAAGCAGGAAGCTAATGATTAAAAGAACGTGAAGAAGGAGATAGCTACAGTTCTTGCTGCCTTAATCATGTAAATCTTTGTACAAGTCACTACGTGCCAAGACAATTTAGCACTGCAGTCCCATTTGCTTCCCTATTCCCTCTCAAAACGTTATCATCACATCCCACCTACACAATTTACAAGGGCGTGAAAAAAAATGTTTAAACTTGCAATACTTCTGAAATTTAATAACCAGTAACTGCAGGTGCACCCTTAGCTGCACAAAAAATCTTAAACTTGAATTAAGGGGAAAACAAGAAAAAGAATGGATTTAATAAATTCTGGGGCAGACACTCAGGCATTTCAAACTGTATTCATCTAAAAACTCTCAATTGTCACAGAAAACCTATTTTTAAAGTTTCAATCTGAAGAGAATGCCTGCTAACAGAAGAGATTCAGCTGAACGAACTGGTACTCAGAATGTTTTATTTATGACCAAAACAACAAAATTGGTTTCTTCCACATACTAGCCAACTGAAGAGCAGACAATCATGGTTATTCTGAAAGAAAAGATGCAAGTTACTGCCAACTGTGTTGGCTATATGAAAAACAGTACTTAGAGAATTATTGTTGTCTACATATCAAAGGCAAAACAGAAACTCTGGTAAGCAATGATTTTTTGATAGCATTTTCCAAGCACTCACTGCAAAATCTGTCAAAACAGCTTAATGAAGAGCAAGACTGAAGATATTCAAGCCCCAAGCATTAATGCCGTATTACTGCACTGAACTACAAAAGCCATTAGAGCCACTGCTGCGCTCGATCTTTAACACATTACATAGCATTTTTTACAGCACAATCAAGTAACACTGCACGACTGAAGACAAATCTTGCCACATACTGTTCTACTACTTGACCATTTTAGCTATCCATATCCACGAGGGCGGACAGTGATAGGACAAGGGGGAACGGTCTTAAACTGAGACGGGGGAGGTTTAGATTAGATATTAGGAGGAAGTTTTTCCCCCAGAGGGTGGTGAGGCACTGGAACAGGTTGCCCAAGGAGGCTGTGGATGCCCCATCCCCGGAGGCATTCAAGGCCAGGCTGGATGTGGCTCTGGGCAGCCTGGTGTAGTGGTTGGCAAGCCTGCACATAGCAGGGGGGTTGAAACTCGATGATCATTGTGGTCCTTTTCAACCCAGCCCGTTCTATGATTCTATGATATGTATTCACACACCTCAACAGCACCGTAAGCTACAGCAGCAATTAAGACCTGAAAAAAGAAAATGATGCTAAGTGATAGAAGCATCATTAAGAGATTTTCAAAAAAGATAATGATATGTTGTAATCTAAACAAGCATCATCTAAACTTAACACGTATATAAAAGGAGTTTGCCTACCTGGCATTCTCAATAGAAGTCCAAAGGAACACTCAAAAAGCAGGAGGAGATAAGATTTGTTTTCAGTGCCCACGTATGCAAACTATCATGTCATTTTACCTTGCAAAGGAAAATAAATCACTCTCAGAAGATACTGATGAGCTGGGGAAGGGGGAAGCAGCCAAAAATTAAAATAAGAAGACTCTAGTTAAAGGCACTCACTCAGTTTTCCATCATTTCAACATAGTAACTCAAAGTATCATGGAAGCAAGCAGGGAGAAAAAATGAACCAAGGGAACACAAAGTATGAAATTGAGTTAAAAAGCTTTAGCAGGGAAACACTAAAGGCAGTATGTTCCAAAGACTCATGAATACTTTAAACATCTGACTTTCAGACTAAGTTGAGCAACTTTAAAATAATCTTCTGTAGCTTAAAATTGTGAGCTGTCAGATGTTTTTTTGAGAGGACCGTCTATGTATGAATTCCCCACTTGAATCAAGTAACCTATAATTTTGTCTGACAGAATTATTTCATTAATTTCAACTTAAAACAAAGGCAGATTGACTTAAAAAAGATCTAAATTCCACAGAGCAAGAAAGAAGTCTGGCAGTTATTTAACAAAAAACACAAAGAAAAACTAAAAATTGGAGTTTGAGACTAAATAAATTTTAGAGTGATGTCCTGTATCCTGCAGTTGGGTACTCCTCCCATTGAACACAGTTGTGATGTCCCTTCAAAGGAAAAAAAAGACGAAAAAAGGACTATTATGGGTCTTCTATTATACATAAAATACTTTAAATGCGATGTCTGAAGCTCACATCATGTCAGAATCCCACCCAGTTTCCCATGTTTTCTCAGAAATAGGTACGCTCATTAAAAATCTATTAATCTGTTCTTGCAATAATGTGGTAAGTTTCACCCAACAAGCACATATGTGGGTGGCAGCTTGGCCTGGCAGGCTACGGAGGACGTGGACCATGCTTATTACCTTCTCTGCCTTTTCCACTTAAAGATGAGTAATCAATTCACTACACCAAGATCACTGCACAGAGGAAAAATAAAAAGCCCTCTTGCTAGAAAGACTTAAGGATTTCAGTCTCTTCTTATTTCTACCATCTCTGCATGGATAGCATCTATGAAAATCTCTATACACTTGCTTTGTTCTTTTGCAAACAGTGCTTCAGAAGAGCAGTATTTTCCAAGTTTAACTCCCACTGGGTGTTCAGCTATTTCTTCCTGGAAGGCCGGAGCCTGTTTGCTGTCATATGTGTTATAGCACTGCTTCTTGAATACTGGTCTAAATGGTTCCCAAAAAACAGAAGAAATACTTTCTTCAGTCAAAAAGAAATGAAAAATACATAGAACTTCAGGACACCTGGGGTTGAACCAGATGGTTATTTCCAGAACCTAAGGTTGGACCAGAAGATCTCCAGAGTTCTCCTCCAGCCTGAACTGTTCCGAGATTCTGTGAATGCTGGTAAATTCAACCTAGTCTGAAGAGTACTAATTGAAATGAAGAGCTAAAGAACAAAATAAACTATTTAATCTCTTCAAAACTCTATACTGATTGACAGCCATTTCTCATCATCATATTATCTAGTTTTAACAAGGATATGGACTCCAATGTGCTCGATGATCTTTGAGTAGAAAGCATTTAATCCTTACAGCATTTGGAAAACAACATTTTCCAACCAGACATTTGAGCAATTTGTAATTCCAAGTATAGTTTTCCAGACTTAATCACCATTAAGTCACTTAAATACATCAATTACCACTGACTCAAGATGCTGATTTCACAATTAATAAATTTCAATAATTACTTCTCTCATATGTTTTAAATTGCCACACGGAATCTCTAGACCAGGAGGCAGATTTTCATCCCGATGATGAACACTGCCACAAAGAACATTCAGTTTAGACATGTCCTTGTGATATTTCTTCTTAATATATCTATGCTGTTTAGCCTGCATTTTCAGTCAATCTAAATTAATGTTTTCTGGTCTTTGTTTCCTAGAGAAAAAAGCAGTAGATTAATTAAAATTTAATATTTACTTGTTTTCTCACTACTTAAAGCATTTCCCAAGAGTATTGCTACAAGTATTATCTGGTAGGTTCCCTGAGACACGAACACAACAGTCCTGTCTTCATAGCACTGGTCAGATGCCTAGAGAAACTACAGCAATAGAACAGCAACTGAATTGGTGAGATTGTTATTTCTGTGCTTTAGTTTCTACCTGAACAGAAATAAGAATACTTTTCTATTTCACGGGGTTCTACTAAAAATGGACATACTAAGCTACTACATGAAAAACATTATGCTGGGATACATCCCATCTTCCCACCTCTCAGCATTTGGAAGTACTTATCTGTAAGAACTGGAAGAGCCAAGGTTTAAGATACAGATTTGGCACAAGTGGGATCCAGAAGCTGGTATTAGGTGCCTGAACACGTGGGCTTTGAACAATGCATTTCTAATTGTGTTGCGAGTAGGAGTTCCCAAACTAAGCTTATCTATCATCACCAGTGATAACTGCTTCAAACAAGCACAGAAGTGCCCTCAAGTTCCCAAATCCAGACAGCAACCCTACACCTTTGACTCACTCTGCACAACCCAACGCCTCACACTGAGCCACCACATGTCCTTCATCCTCCTCTTCTGATTACATTCTTCAACCTGCAAAACAAGGCCGCCACTGCTTCACTTACTCTTTCAACATTTTCTTTCTCCCCACGTACTCACGCTAAAGTATATCTCCAGATAAGCATGGCTGGCTGGCAGCACTGCAAGAACAGCTCACTGCAAAGGTGATTGCTTTGTACATCACAAGCTATGGTTAAGTCACTTGTTGGGTAGGAACTCCTATAAGAGGCAGCACCCGGAGGAGGAAGACTACCGACTGTGATTCTGTACCACCACAATCTTTCATCCAACGCTGGTGGCATGCTTAACTACAGAAAACTCCATCCTACAGCACAGGAAGCACTTCTAAAACCCTTCCCTTCTTCTCATGTCTGGTCAGAAGGGTTGGAGGTGCACCCATCCACTCTGCACTGAAGGCATAGTGCTTCGATTCATTCCCAAAAAGATCTAGACCAAAATATTATGTTTGGAAAAGGAAGTTTACACTTAAACCAGAATTTCCCAGGGAAGAACTTTAATTACCTGTTAAAGGCTATGGAGACATCCTCCACTCTTCTTGCTAAAGTTGCACACCATGCCTGAAAGGGATGCGAGGCTCCCACACTAAGCAGTACAAAAGAAAGCTAGACTTTTAGTTTTGCCATTAGGAGACTTCTCTGGAAACTGGGAGACCTGGATTTCAGTCCTGTTTAAGCCTATTCATGAATTTGTTTAATATTAAATAGCCATTTAGCAGAAACTACATTGGCAACAGCTACCTTAACTGCTTCTAACAATTCGCTTTAGAGTTGAGTGAAGGTCTACATTTTCCTCTCCTTGCTGGCCCTGTAAACACATTATTCATTCCTATCAAGTAAAACAACTTCATCAGGTGGAATGAAGGCCTTCCTTCGCTTAGTTTGGTCTGGTATGTGGCTAGACCAGGGAGGCAGAAAATTGAAGCCTGTATCTCAGCTTGAAGAGGAAATTTCACCTGGCTTTTCTACTTCTTGTGGAAAAGCAACTCTCTACTTATATAAGAACACAAGGATACCTTCATCAGAAAACAAGAGCAGGGACAACATGTAAAATGTAAAGATACCCACAGGTTATGAGACCTCACTGATCCTTTTTCAGGTACAATGATAATTCAGAGATAGTTCTGTATCAATATAAGCAAACACTTGGTTTTTCTAGGCACGCATCCTCCAGAATCCCTGGGTAAAACAGACTGTGATTACCTGTCCCTCAGTAAGGATTAAATGCCTTTGTGCAGCTATATTTTATATGTAAGAACTACTTGCACAGATTCCTATCTGTGAACATGCATTCTTCCAGTCCAGCTTGCACTCCTGTTACTGGTTAAATTGACAGTACATCACGTCTTATACATCACCTGCTAGCTCCAGCAAGCTCTGAAACAAAACAACAACAAACCCCCAAACACACCGTGAGCTAAGTTGGCTAGAGAGCATTTGGTACACTTTCAATGTTAAAAAGTAAATTAGAAGATGTGGTTTCAGCAAGTCAACAGCATCTCCCTCTCAACTGCAACTCGCAGACCTAAGGACTGGCTAGAACCAGGATTTCAGCTGCTTTTAGGTTTCTTTGCATACAGGAAATCTAGAATTAAAGCGTTGCTGGTATGTCTTTCACTAGGAACCTCACTGAAAGCCAGACGTTGAAGCCTTGCGGCACAAGAAGAAGAACAAGAGTGGCATTCAGACCTACCCGAGCAGTGCTGAGTCAATGTAAGTATGGAAGTAGCAGTCACTTTCTATTCTGCTTCAGCATCTACAGATGTCAGCTCGGGTCTGAGCACAGCCACCCCACCGCCAGGCACGCCGTGAGAGCCACAGCACTCAGACACTGACTGAGCTCGCAGCACTGACTAAGCACGGGGAAACCAAAGGCTAACGAGCGAATAACGCCTACCTTCACTACTTGCAGAAAAACCTCTTCTTCTATAACGTGTGCATGCATGGCAAGGATCGCAAAGGTAAAGAAAACGAAGTTATTTTGAACTCAATATAGAAAATATGTTACATCAGCCTTGATATCCCCGATGAAAAAGTTAGGGCACGTATTAAGAAAGCATAAAGTTGCAACCCTCCCGAAGGCCTGGGCCCTGCCTGCCCTTTCCCTGCCCAGTTTCACCACAGCACAGGCGGACGCACGGTGCCAGCCCTACACGGGCCACGAGAGCCCGGCGGCTGCGGTCCAGAACGGGTTCCAGAACGGGAAACCCAGGCCGGTGCCCCATCCCTAGGCGCAGCCGGCTCCCACACCGCTCCCTCCCCGCGGGCAACGGCAACGCCGTGCCTGCGGCGGTGCGCCCGGCGGCATTCCCTCGTCACGCTTCCAGCCCTCTGCCCGCCCGGCAGCGCAGCGCCGACAGCGGCGGGGGCTCCGCCGCGGGCCCACACCCGGCACGGCGGCCGCGGGGAAGCGAGGAGAGCGCGGGCCTCGCCTGCGGGCAGCCCCCCCCGGCCGCGGGGGGCACAGCAGCCCCCGACCCCCGCCCGGCCCCGCGGGGACGGCACCTCTTGACGCGGATGATCTGGTCGCGCATGGGGCGGATGTCCTGGAAGCTCTGCTGGTTGACCAGGCTGTAGACCAGGATGAAGCCCTGCCCGTTCTTGATGTAGAGGTCCCGCATGGAGGCGAACTGCTCGGTGCCCGCCGTGTCCAGGATCTCCAGCACGGAAGGCGACGCGTCCACCTCGATCTCCTTGCGGTAGAAGTCCTCGATGGTGGGGTCGTACTTCTCGATGAACGTGCCGGTCACGAACTGCACCGTGAGCGCCGACTTCCCCACCCCGCCCGAGCCCAGCACCACCACCTTGTACTCGCGCATCCTCCCGGCGAGGCGCGGACCGCCCGCCGCCGACCCGACCCGCACCTGCCGCCGGCCCCTCCTCACCCCCCCGCCATC
>JACDJE010000099.1:2333885-2387497 GCA_016647715.1 Pavo muticus | reverse complement strand
CTCCCGGGCTGCGGCGCGGGTGAGGTGGGGCGCCCGCCCCGCCCCCTCCTTCCCCGGTCGCCACGGCAACAGCCAACCGGGCGGCGCGCGCCGCCGCGCGCGGAGGGGCGGGGCGGGGTGGAAGAAAGAGCGGGGAGGAGGGCGTCACGTGGCGCGCCCCGCCACCACCTCCCCCGCCCTGCGGCGCCGGCCAACGGGCGAGCGCGGCGGCGGCACGTGACGTCGAGAAGCGGCGGCTACTCGGCGGGCGACGGTTTCCTCCCGGCCCTCGCCCTGCGCTGTCGCCTTGGAGACAGCGGCCCCGCCCACGCCCCCTGAGCCGCTCTGCGGGCCGGCTCCGCGACACGCGCTTCCCGCGGGACCAATCGGCAGCCGCGCCGCTGTCACGCGGCGGGCGGAGTGAGCCAATGGCAGCGCGGGATGGGGGCAAGCGGGGCGGGGTCGGCGCTGGGCGGGGCCGCGGCCGGAAGTGCTGGTTGGGGGCGCGTGGTGCGGGGGTCGTGGCTGGTTGTGATCTCGTATCTCTGCTGTGAGGCTCCAGTGCTGTGAGACTCTTGGAGCTTTTATTTTTGTTTTCTTAACCATCGCTGGCTGTGATCGGATATTTAGAGGAGGGACTTTGTTCCCATCAGGGGCTCGTGGCTCAGCCAGAGCTGCTGCTCTAACGCTGTCAGAAAAGGGCTCTCCTGGGGCTGCGCTTCTCATCGAGCTTCTCTTCCTTTTGCGTTGTCGCGTTGGTGCCTTTTCCTCTCTGCTTTTCTTTTGGATCTGCAAAACTTCCAAACGAACTTATCTCAGTAGGATGCCCACAGATTTAGTCTGCCTAGAATAGAGAAGTGCCCATAGAATCATAGAATGGCCTGGGTTGAAAAGGACCGCAATGATCATCTAGTTTCAACCCCCTTGCTGTGTGCAAGGTCGCCAGCCACTGGACCCTGGGCCCATGTATTAAACTGCCAAAGCAAAACCACAACCACACACATCTGTGTGATGTAAACACATTCAATAACATAGGTATGAGGAATTCATACAGGGCTCTCAGGATCCATTTGGAAATGGCACTGGCACTGGCAAATGGCAACCTGGTCAGGAGTTAGTAATATTTTCAATGAATAATCTCATTTTTCTTAGCGACTTGAGAACTTCAGGTAATAAAACAGCCCACACAAGAACATGCAGTAGCAGAAAATGCAAGATAATGCGTGTATGGGGTGATGAGTATTTGCACCATAAATCAAGGAGCTTTGTGGCAGAGGACTGGGAAAATACCCAGGTTTGTCAGTCAGCGTTGAATGGAAGCTAGCAATTTAAAATGCAGTTGCAAAGAAAGCCCCACAGATGTGACTGATGTGTGTGAGGTCAAACCTCTGAGTTGCCGGTGAGACATTACTGTGTCCTGGACTGACGAACCGTGTCCAGGAAAAGGAACCTGTACAGAAATACACCCAGGAGGGTTACTGGAGCAGAGCAAAGCTTATCTACAAGAATACACTTGGAATACTTGTCTGGCTAACACAGCAAAAGCAAACGTGGAGAGGGGAATGGCTGCTGGTAACAAAAAAGCCAGGGTAGAATCGAGAAGTGGTCATTAAAGCTAATAAACAAGGTTGATAGAACAGCGTGGATCTAAATTGTAAATATAAGTGGAAAATGAAGGTGTCATCGGACTGGGGTTTTGGCCTTGCGTTCAGAACAGTAAAAGATGAACGTATCTAACAGGCTTTGTAATGTGTTGTGTTTCAGTATAGGAAGATGATGTGCCATCATACAAAAAAAAGCATTTACATATCTGTGCAGAAGGAGGGGATTTGGCCCTCCCTTCTTACACATCCCTTAGAATAGAGCACTTTCATACAATCATAGAATGGCCTGGGTTGAAAAGGACCACAATTATCATCTAGTTTCAATCCCCCTGCTACGTGCAGGGTCGCCAACCACTAGACCAGGCTGCCCAGAGCCACATCCAGCCTGGCCTTGAATGCCTCCGGGGATGGGGCATCCACAACCTCCTTGGGCAACCTGTTCCAGTGCGTCACCACCCTCTGGGTGAAAAACTTCCTCCTAATATCTAACCTAAACCTCCCCTGTCTCAGTTTAAAACCATTCCCCCTTATCCTGTCACTATCCACCCTTGTAAACAGTCATTCCCCCCCGTTTATGTGCTCCCTTCAAGTACTGGAAGGCCACAAGGAGGTCTTCCCAGAGCCTTCTCTTCTCCAAACGAACTTTCCTGATGTTCGCTGTTTCTCAGAGAGAAGCTGCTGACTGCTGGTTTATGGTGAGGAGGGTGATCAGAATGAAGATGCAACAGGAGTGCTCACTCTGAACAGACTCACGCCAGCTGGTCAGTCTGGAGATGGTCAAGTTTCATAGGCAGTGAGGCATTTTGTCAGTTAATGATAGTGAGATGACGTGTGCAGGGACACAAGAAACAGAAAAATGGGATGCATGGGGACAGCTTTTATGGCTTGGAAGATGGTAAAGGAAGGGCAGAATGGTCAGTGGGAGAAGGTGCTGGATGACCAGAATGGGTGACTATTCCTGAGGATCTGTCACTTCACTGATGAGGCTAAAAACCTTGCCATTGCCCTAGTTTTCTAGTCTTCTCCCTTAGTTGATTCTGATTCACCTGGGGAAGAAGACAATGTGGAAAATTCAGCTGGTAAGTGCTGGAATTTCTGTGCTAAAAACAAATGCAGATATTAGTTATGTGTAGTTATTTTTAGTGAGTTTGAGAATGTGGGGCTGCTTCGGTACTGCCAGTTCTTTCTTTTATGCACATTGCTTATACTTGCACTGTTTTCTACCAAGTAGTTGGGAGGAAAAAGAAAAAAGTACGTTTCAAGGAAAGAGAAACTTCCTGCCACCAAAGATTGAGCTAGACAAGGCTTGTCTGGGCAAATATCTCCATCCACATCTGACGAGCAGACAGGCCGTCTCCTTTCCCAGCACGACCTCCTTTGCAGCTTCTCAGAGCAGTCTCAGGAGTTATCCAGTCCCTCTGTGCCGTGTGGCTGGAATTTTGCTGCCTTCACAGAGTTTAGAAACTTTAGGCTTCAGATGGTTTTATTGCTCACTTCTCAAGTCTTTTATATTGAGCTATCATGTTTCAGACTTCAGCAGCCTGTGGCTAACCACACCGTCTTATGATAGGCTGGAGTTTCTCTATAAATATTTTCTATTTTTACGCAGAAAACAACATACTGTTGCATAAGTTTTGTGCTAGCTGCTGTGGCCTCTGAGTGCATGTTAGTGTACAAGGGATGGACAGGGTCTTTAGATCTGTTTTTGTTCATTGCAGGGTAGTAGAGCAACGGTGACTTCCTGTTCTTGCTTACTGCCATATTTTTGCATTTGAGCTGGCAGTGCTGTCATCACATGGATTGCATCGAGCCATGCGTAATTTCAGTATTTTAGGAAGTGTAGCCAGCATTAACTGTTAAGGATTGAGATCATATTTAGTTTTCAATCTAATACTTCTTGCCAAAATGTCTGATTAGAACTGTCCATACAGCTGTTACCAAACTCATGATACAACTAACTAAGGTGAAAGGTGGCTTTCTTTTATTATCCCTAGCACTTCTAGGTGATCACACTGTTAATTTCCCTTTCTTCCCTATGGTGACATTATCTCTTTTTTTACCAACTACAGTAATGTAGGTGTTTGTCATCTTCATGAAAACAGCAACTTTCCAGATGAGAGCAGGAACCACATCAGGGCACTCATGAAGGGACAGAACACTGGACCTGAGCTTGGCTGAGGTTGGTGGCAGCCTTGGATGCACAGGAGCCAAGCTGGTAGGGAGCCAGGAGGGCACAGGGTAAGATTTGTTGTACTGCTGGAAGATTGTGTGATAGAGCTATGCTGCTTGCAGGCCAGTTGGGGTTTACTGGTTTTTATTTGTTTGTTTGTTTGTTCTTAAGGAAATCAAAGCATTTAAGTTTTAAGGTTGTAGTGCTTGTGTTTTGCAGTAGTAGAGCCCAAGTCTTGTAAGGAATGGCTGAGGGAACTGGGATTGTTTAATCTGGAGAAGAGGAGGCTCAGGGGAGACCTTATTGCTCTCTCCAACTACCTGAAAGAGAGTTGTGGTGAGGGGTTGGTCTCTTCTTCCAGGTAACTAATGATAGGACTAGAGGGAGTGGCAGGCAAGCACACTGAAAAGGGAGATCCTAAATCATCAGATAAGATGTCCTGGCAGCACTTTTTCCCTCGTGTTAAACTGTGTATAGTCTTCATTTAAGCATCTTTGGAATCAGGGAGACAAAATTTGAACAGGTACCTGGTGTGCCATGCAGATCCATGGGGTGTAAACAGACCCAGCCTGCTTGCTTAGTCTCCCCACTCCTCCGAAATCTGCACTGCCTCTCTGATACACCACTGTTGTAGCCTGCCTTGCCCTGTGCTGAGCCACTGCAGCCCCATGAATCTGTAGAAAGCTAATCCAGACTAGAAAAGCAAATTGTGAGATAGTTGCTAGCTGTCAGGGACTCAGACAGGACAGAGGAACAGAGTTAACTCCATCCACAGCTCAAAATGGTTTAAACTCACACCTGTTGCTTCCCACGAGATGGTTTTTGTTTTGAGAAGCAAAGCAAACTAGATTACATTCTGGCAGAACTAGATTGAATTAATGCGTTTTACCATTCAAGTAGAGGGGACAACAAGTGCGAACGCAATTAAGTGTGGCTCTGCCAGCAGATACTCATTAAGTTGCTGTAGCTGTCACTTCCAATTGTGTGCTCCCGTTCCCAGGGATTTTACTTTATTTTCTTTAACAATTTGAAAGACATGGAGACAATAGAAGTAGGCATACCAAAGTCTCCTCTCTGCCATAATTTAATTTTCTAATCAGAAAGGAGCACATTCAGGCTTCGGTCCCATGGGCTTGTTTCAGAGGATGACCGGTTTGGTAGCTCTGCACATGGGGACAGCTTTCTGTTGTTATCATCTTATTAATGCTCTTTCCTGACACTGCAGATTAACTGTTTGGAGGAAGGGGATCGCTTACCAGGGAGTGGGGCTGATGGTTTTTAACTAGTTTGTGAAGCCGTGTATCCATCCCTGTCACGTAATAAGGTCGTCGTGTTTAATTGAAGATGGTGGTTAAATTTAAAAAGAGTAATTGCTCCTGGCCCGTTTTTATTAGGAGTGAAAATTTGATCGAACCATTCCCAAAGCACTGAGAAATCTAAATGAAAATATTCTGGCTTAGCTTGTGACCTGATTTTTATTGTTTTTAGTGGAGTTTCGGTGGACTTCTGCTGATGCGTTATGCATTTTACAGCAAAGATTTCTTTTCTTACCATAAAAGCAAACAAGAAACCTTGGTGATGTTATTAATTTTAATTAAAAGCTTCCAATACGTGTCTTAAGTTTTGTAAGAAATACTCATCTGCCAATAAAGTGAAGTTAAATAGCTGTCATCCATATGTAGGTTCAAAACAGGGGAGTCAGCTTCAGGATATAAAAAACCCCCAGCGAAACAAATTAAAAACAGCTAATTTATTATTCCATTTGACTCTCTCCTTATGATGTTTAAAAATAATTCAATCACAAGATTTAAAAGAAAGTGTAAATAATGATGATCTGTTTTTATTAAAGTACAAAACTCTCGGAGTATCTATGGGAAACAGAGTAGACGTTGCTTTCTGAGTCAGACTTGAAAGGAAATGTTTAATCCCCCATTTTAATAACCAGAATATAAGCATCAGGGCCTTGTATTTCACAAGCATTAGATTTTTGTATGTCAATAAAAAATCAATATTACAATTACAGTAGTATTTTCTTTTTATGTGATTATTTTGAGCAGAACATTCAGAACTCAATCTTTAAGATGCCTTTATTGCTGTGAGTTACACTGGAAATTAAAAGAAGCTTTCCAATCCACTTTTCTTGTATTTATTTCTTAAATACGCATTTTCTTAAATGGGGCAGTATTTAATCACCTCAGATGTGATCAAATCACAGCTGAGATAATTTCGTACATGTGCTGAAACTGGTTTAGTACTTTCGGTACATGTCAGAGTAGACGCGTTTGTTCTGGATGTGTGGATCTGTGTTGCCTGTTCTAGGCAGGGATGACCAAATGGCATGCAACCTCTGCCCCAGGTCCCTGAAGAGGGGCAGATTTAAGGGCGGACCAAGGTGGGTGCTGGCTTTTGGCCTCGGGAAATGAGATCGCATCTTTCCAAAGAAGACTCAGCAGCCACTGTGTCTGCAGCTCCTGACTTCCTCTTTGTACGCAAGCAGATGGACATGTGTCCAGATTATGTGTCACCCACCCTCCCTCATATCATACTTATGTTCCCAATCGTGAGTTGGAGGGGACCCATGAGTCCAACTCCTGGCTCCACACAGGACCACCCAAAACCCAAACCCAATGTCTGAGAGCAGTGTCCAAACGCTCCATGAACTCCGGCACTCGGGGCCGTGCCCACAGCCCTGGGCAGCCCGTTCCATGCCCACCACCCTCTGGTGCAGACCCTTTCCCTAACCCCCAGCTGCCCCTCCCCTGACAGCTCCATGCCGTTCCCTCAGGCCCTGTTGCTGTCACAGAGAGTAGAGCTCAGTCTATCAGATCTGCCTCTCCACTCCTCTGAAGTAGATAGGAAGTAGCTTGAGATGTTATATGAGGAGGTAGTTGTCACCTGTAAAGCAACTTGTCTCTTTCTAGCTGAAGGTCTTCTTCAGGAGTTCCTGCCTTGGGAGACTGTTGAGCCAATCCTCTGGTTGGTGAAGTAGAAAGTTCTAATTTAATGCTTTGAAATCAGGATCAACGTAGGAATTGCTTCAAAGCTAAGCATTAAAAGCCTGAAAATCATTAGGATTTGGATGTTTTTTAATACTAACTGTTGGATTTGCCTTTTGATCTCTAGATACTGTTGCTTCATTACTTCGTCATACAGTGGGGAGTGTACTCTTCTTGCAGGTAACTAGCGATAGAACCAGAGGTAATGGCCCCAAGTTGCTCCAGGAGAGGTTCTGGTTGTGGATGTTAGGGAAAATTTCTTCTCTGAAAGAGCAGCAAAGCATTTTAACAGGAAGTGTTCAAGTCACCATCTCTGAAAGTGTTCAAGTGTGTAGATGTGGCACCGAGGGGCATAGGTTAGTGGGTTTGGTGGTGATGGGTTGGCTATGGGACTTGATGATCTGTGAGGTCTTCTCCAACCTTAACGATTCAGTGATTCTAATGTGATTTTTTAAAATAGGAGCCAGAAGTCTCATGCTCTTGATTCAATCACTTTTTCTTTAAGAGGACTCGGTATCGTAAGTATAAAATCAGAAGTTGTGGCAAGAGGGACTATGATCTGGGTAAAAATAGCTCAGTAACCATTCTGAGTGTGTGGTGAGTTTTTTGCAGAGGAAAAAACAAAAAGGAAGTGGCTTTGTGAGGTGTATTAAGTCCACATCCTCTTCTGTGAGTCTTCAATGCTGTACAAGAATGCAACCCTGTGACTACTGCTTTCTAGCAAAATTTTCAGAGCTGTGATATACTGGGAGGCCCATCCTACAAGTGGGAGATATATATATGTTACTTTAACAAAGAATCACGGTTAGTTTCCTTGAGGAATATAGCATTAATAATTAACTTCAGCCTCTTTTTGCATTTCCTCTTGGGACTTTGTTGTGGTCTGGTATATTTGCAGGTAAATTATTGCATAATAATGGGGGAGCAATTTAGAAAACACAAAAAATTCCAAAAGATTTTTTTTTTTTTTATTATTTTTGGTTTTTTTTATTTATTTTTTGTTTTTTTATAGTTTTTTTTTTTTTTTTTTTTTTTTTTATATTTTTTTTTTTTTTGTTTTTGTTTTTTTTGTTGTTTTTTTTTTATTTTTTTTTTTTTTTTTTTATTTTTTCCCCTTCTCACAATGTTCTCAAGGCAGTCAGTGTCTGCTGGTTTTCCCTTTTCTCTGATTCTCCCGTCATCTTCCAAGTCAATGTTTTTTTCACACTCGTATGTTTTGTCCAGTTTCTCATCAATGGCAGAGAAATACTTAAGCTTTTGTTTTTACTTAAGTAAAGAGATTGATGCAACAGTTCAACAAGAGGGTTCTTCCTCAGTTGTTTTTGTTGTGATGCCATACTTTTTGGTTTTACAGTTTGTTTCAAACTTCTTTTCCTCATCAGGCTTCATCTTGTCTTCCTTCTCTTTTTAACGTGGTGTCCTCACAACTGATCTTCCCTTTGGCTGTATTTTTGTAGTATTTAGCTCTGACAGAGAAACTAAATTACAGAATTCCTACTCTTCCTCCTTTCATCTCACCATATACACTCCCAGTGCTTTCTCATCCTGTCAGCACAGAGCCTTTGGGTTCCAGCACAGCATTGCTCCTCCTCTTTCAGTCACTGCCTGTAGGGTTATTGATATAGCTTGAGGAATTGTAGACAGGAAAAAATATATAATTCTGTTTTTCTGTTGTGATTGCACTTACCAAAAAAACATCCAAAAAACCCAACTGCTTTGATTGGAAGTTCAGCATTTGCAAATTTTTTTTTTGCTTTTTCAAATCCTGATGTCTCAGCCCTATAAACATTCACTGCTTGGTGTAGCTGTTGGTTTTCAGAATCATCTATGAAGGATGTTGCCTCAACCCCTACAAGAGAGACAGCGCTGTAGATCTTGCTTAGAAATGTCACAATCACTACCATGAAGACCTGCAGCTAAAACTTGCTGGAATTTCCTTACAACCATTGAGAAGGCTGAAGAGTGGATTTTAAGAGCTGGTAAGGTTCATGCTCTGTGGTGAGGCAGTTTGAGTACATCAGGGTCAGTCCTGATTGACATCTGCACAACTGGTTCTGAGAGACCTCAAGCAGCCATGCCATGGCAGCCCAAAGTGTGTTGTTGCCTTCACTGTTAGTTTAAGTTTCAACTTGAATCTCATTTTGTGTATTTTAAACCTTTTACACCTCATCCAATGCATTCAGCAGACTTTCATGCGCTGTAACACTGTCTCATTTTCCCCTTGATCTTCTCCAGAATCTCTGATCAAATTTCCATCTTCCCTGGAATTTTTCTTACTAAAGCTTCTCTTTCCTGAAGCACAGCATCCAAAACTGGACTTGCTGTGTGAGCTGAGGCAGAGCTGGGCAGGAAGAACTCGCCTCCTAGGGAGCTGGGATGTTTGTACCTACCAGTGCAACCTGAAGCTTTTCTTCACAGCAAAACCATGGCCGAGTTGATTGGTGCTAAGTTTGTGATCTGTAATTAGCCTCTCCCACTCACCTCTTTCACGAAGAAGTTTTGCTCAGCTAATGATACCTCGCCCCAATTTTGAGAAACTGATTGTTCATATTTAAGGGCAGTACCTTGCACTTGTCTTCACTGAATTGCATCACAGATCTTGTGCTGTTTTTTCTTACTCTTGTCAGGTTCTAATTTTGTCTTCCAATGTACTTGCAGGCCCTTCTCAGCTTTGTAGCATTCTCAAATCTAATAAGCATCATCTTTTCCGTGTAATACTCCAGTATATGACTAGTTGCTGGACAATGCCCTAATAAAATAAGTATTCATTATGTTTACTCTTATTACATAAGAAACTACATTTATTTTATTGAGTCCACTGCATATTGGATGCAGCTCTGTGACCACAGAAATTATGGCAGAGCAGTGAACTGAGTTAGCTAGCATAGATAGCACACAAAGACCCTCTTAACTTGAAATTGTAATTAGCGCATAATTGGGACTGCCTCATCTGATTCTCTAGGTAGCGTTTTCTTTTTTTCCTGAGAAGCTCCTATCTGCAAATGCTCGCTGCCTTTAGACATGGCTGCACCATTGATCATCCCTCCACTGAAAAAATTATAGTTCAGCTAAAACTTGTGATGGCTCAGCTTTTCCGTGGGCTGAGACACTATTCACCTCAATGGCCATATCTCATTCCAGGCAGCTGTTAGCAAAATCTAATTGTTTAATAAAAAAGCCTAATGAATAATACACGTTGCCATATAATTTTATTGCGCTTACTTTTGCTTCCTAAAATGTGCATTGCTGTGACATCAAATGTGCTCCTTCATCAAAGCTACCAAATGCTTAAAAATCAAACACCGGCATTCCTGTAAGATAAAAATGAGTTTTAATTGGCCATTCTCACCTAGTTTCATCTGGGGAAAGCTTTATGTAATATGCAGGGGGTAGATATCCTCAGAGAGCACATCATTATCCAGAGAGGAATTGCACAAAGCGATGGTCCAGAAAGATGTTGTCATGCATGCAGCATGCACCAGATGGGAGCTTTGCAGTAAATCAATACCTGACTGAACTGGGAAATCACACTGAGCACGGGCTAAGAGCCATTTCTTTCCGTGCAACCTTGATGGGCATCTGCTGAAACACCATCTCAGTGGCTCGTTGTATTCAGCGCGTAAGCCAGCTGTGAATGTGGGTGGTGAACCCCCAACTCATCCAAGTGTTTGAAAGATGTGATCCATTATCTTTTCAGCCATGGTCTAATGTAGCAGGGAAATTGTGTCCCTGAAGTAATTTAAAAGTTGTTGGGAACAAAACCCAGAAAATAACCATCTAGGTCTCCAAGACCCAGAAGAACAACTAGCTGCAGTTTAACGTGGGAGGAGGAGGAGCCAACAGTAGCTCCAAATCAACCATGAGCAAATGACCTCCCTGTCAGAGTGTGATAGATCCAAAACAGTGCTATTCATACACATCTCCACTGTGCTGAGGTATGGCTGCAGCTCACAGCAGGGCTGCTTGCTGGTTTGGGGTCTGTAGGGATGTATGTCTCGAAGGGACATAGGTGCAACTTGCTGTTCCTTGGTAGTTTAACGAGGAGGAATGTGTGCACGTATGTTAGCTGTGGTTACGTGTCTCACTGCTGTGCCTGCTTTAGAAATAATGCACTCCTCTCAGGTAACCTTACCACAGTTTTCTTTACACAGAGGGAGATGGGAGCAGGAAGTTACTGGTCACTGCAGCCCTAAACATTTCTCTTAATGGTACAGATCAACCACCACAATTTGAGAAAGTGGCCTATTCGTGCCTGTTTGAGCAGGAACTATTATGTCTCACCTTCTAAATCAGCCTCTGTGCAGATGACAGTGATGATAGTCAAAGCCTCCCCCCATCTATTTAGAAAGACAAGACAAAGCAGCATGTTTTGGTTAAACCAGACTATTTACAACTCTCTTTGCACTTTCTTATTTCTTTTATTTCCATATTTCAGCTAGTGCCTGGGGAATGGACTGCCTCTGAGCCTGATATATAGTTATATAGTACCATTTGATTAGTAGATGAAACATCTATTTAAAAACACATAAAGGAAATTAAAGAGCAGGAGCACTCTGAGCTGCAGTATATTCCACGGCCTTGAAAACCTTCAGCTGGAGTCTTAGCCGCTATAAATTGGCATGTACTCCAGTATTTTAAAGCTGCACTGGTTTGTGTGACCCAAGGAGGTGACCTCCGAAACTACTGTATAAATAGCAGAGCTTTCAACCTGCCAAGGTCAAAATAAATAATATTTTTGGTCCAGTCCTGGCTACATGCATCCGTGTCACTGCTTGATTTAAGCAGCGCTTTATGAAGCAGCTGAGGGGAGCGCGTGGCCTACATGTTTCCGTCTCTGAGAAGACTAAATCCAGGTCCTGCAGAAACCGGATTATAGCAGAGCCATTTTCTTTTATCAGTTTTATGGTGAATTGGCTCAAGTGTGCGGACTCCTGGAGCATGAAGCCACATCCAGCTGTGCCTTAGAATGAAGCTAAAATATAAAGGAGAGAGAGCTGTTTCTCTCTGCAAGTATTCGTGAAGTAATACGTAGGTTGCTCTGAAAGTGATGCCTCCTATTTCTTTCCATGGAAACTACAGCAGATACACAATAGCACTCTGATAGAGCAAATTCTCAGCTACGAAACAGTATTTTTCAATACAGTCAGCACCATTAGCTAAGCACGCCACGCTTGTTGCACTGCTGAAATGCACCACCCACTGCCTCACTGTGCTCACATCCACTAGTTGGGCTCTGGAAACATTCAGCAAGTGTCAGTGAATGTCAGTGGGTGCTCTATTTTCTGCATGGAGGAATTCAGTGACCCCTCTTTGCTTCATACACTCTTCCATGTCAGACGCCATTCTGTCAGACTGCCCCTCTGCTGCCGTCTGTCACACGGCAACAACATGGAATAGGATATCGGCAGGAAGTCATATGGCCGCCTCTGACGTCATGGGCCAACATAATAAAAAAGGAGGCATTACTTTTGGAGCAGCTCTTGTAATAGTAACAATAAAGGAAAGTAAAATAGAATGCTTTGATTGTGCTATTTATAAAAGCAAGGATTCAATTGACTATGAAATGATGGTTGATTTTGGGCACTTTGAGTGACTAACGTTTGATTCTGACCGAGTCATTTTCTGAGAGGAGAAGAAAGCAAGCTGTGCTCTGAGGAAAGAGCTCTGGATTTATATAGAGAGGTGCTGCTGAGTAGCACTGCCAGCATCCTTTATTTGAATAGGAATAATTGTACTGCACAGGAAACTTGGACTTGAAAGCAGTTCCTGTGATAATTACTCCTGCAGAGGAATTCATGAAAACTTGAAGGCTGGTCTCATGTCACAGAAGATCATCTGCATTTGGGCTAAAATTACAGCAAAGGGAGAGGAAACAGGCGAACACGAAAGAACGTAGGCTCTGAAAAAACAGGTCCTTTCAAAAAAATGGTTCATTTCAGCAAGAAGGGGCAAAATGTCTTTTAGAGTGATCATCTGATGCAGACGGATGTGAGAGGCAAGTAAGAGAACAACAGTGCTGTGCTTGGATTTCTGTTCAAGTGTCCCTGCTGGGTTCTTGTTGTACAGTGTCCCCTCACTGCGCTACCACTTTGCTTTCCATTGGGTTTCCACAATACCTGATAGCTGTCATCAAAACCTGCCCTCTGGGGAGCAGGTTTTGTGTGAAACACCAGCAAATTCATCTCACCCAGTAGTTGCAACAATTCTCAAAGTGGGCTTATTTACAACTCAGCCTGGAAGGAAGCCTTCACCATCTTCTCCTTGGTCTCAAAACATTGCACGGAGCAGGCAGGACACTGTCTGCAAAAAGTCCTCTGAAGGAATGTCCTGGCCACTCTACCATCAACACAAAGTGAATCCCTAATTGAGCAGAGCTTTAAATACTCAGACCCTTGTGGCTTCCTGCTTTAGTTGCGAGAATGAAGACTGTCTGGTCAGTCTAACTGGAAATAGCTCCCACACAGGCTTTTTACAGCAAGGGGGTTTGTACCAGATGATCATCTTTAAGTTCCCTTCCAACCCAAGCTATTTTGTGATTCTTATGATTCGTAAGCTTGCAGGAAATGTCTTCGTGTGGCATAAGATGCTTTAAGAACCCCACAACCTCAGACAGAAGTGAAGGAGCAGAAGTTGGCAGGCAGCATGGGGTTCCCGTGGTGCACATATGCTCAGAAGAGAAGCTGAGGTGAAAGTCAGAGCAAGGAGGATTTGGCTGCTGGGGGTGGGTGGGGAGATGCACAGCACCGTGAGCCCCAGAACTGCCTGGCAGGGGTCACCCGGTCACCTCTGCTGGCTTCAGCCTCCCCTTCTCACTCTGTTTTCTCACACAGGAAGTCTGGGGCTGAATGCAGAAGGCCTAACTTTTGTGCAGTAAAAATATGCTTCTGTTATTACTCTAATTCATCTTCCACCTGACTTTAGTGGGCCAGTACAGAGAAAAAGATGGTTAGAAGAAAACTATTGCCACTGTTTAGGCAATCCATATATATACTGTGCTACATCTGGAAAATAGAGCGGTTGCAAGTGAGAAAGTGCAGAGTTAGCTGACAATTTGATGTAACTAATTCAGTTGCATTTGCCTTATAGGCTCTCCGTGTGTTGCAAATTATTTTTGGATTGTACTTCATACAGAGGAATATTGGAATTACCTTGCTGCAGAGGCCATTCTGAGAGGGATAAGAGGAATTGATCTAGAAGATAAATGGGCACATCTAAAATGTGCATTTAAAGAGGACTGAAGCAAACTGGAAATTAAGTAGCCTGACCTTTGAAAGCTGCAAACGGTGCGCAAGCCATCTAACCCCCAAGTAGACTGGGGAGAAAAACGTCAACCAGAAGTTCCCATACGTAGAACTAGATCAGACAGAGTATGGTACAGTGGATCTACCCAAACCATTTGGAATAAAACTATTTATTTGCATATGAGAGTGGTCCTTTGCATTGGTTTTAAACTAAGACAGGGGAGGTTTAGGTTAGGTATTAGGGGGACGTTTTTCACCCAGAGGGCGGTGACGCACTGGAACAGGTTGCCCAAGGAGGTTGTGGATGCCCCATCCCTGGAGGCATTCAAGGCCAGGCTGGATGTGGCTCTGGGCAGCCTGGTGTAGTGGTTGGCGACCCTGCACATAGCAGGGGGGTTGAAAGTAGACGATCATTGTGGTCCTTTTCAACCCAGGCCATTCTATGATTCTGTGGTTCTATGATTACAACTGCATTCACACTAAGTTATAAGGATAAAATCATACTTGCATTGATACAATCACAATGATGGAATAAAGCCCATGTGAAGATTACGCCTGATGCTACGTGTCAAAGGGGTACGGTAATTCTAAATTCCTCCCTATAACCTGGTAAGAGATACCAACATCTCAAAGTCACCAAATGTGAAGTCTGTGTTGGCCATTTATATGACTTTCTCAAGAATGCTATGAGCTGCTCTTTGGCCTTACCTCTGTGAGTGTGTGGGCATTTAGGTGACATGAGGAGCATTTCTAGGCACCGCCGTAGGTGAATACAAGCTTACATATGCAAAGATACTTGGTGATGCCGAGTACCTAAGGTCCCCACATGGGCCTCCAGACTTGAGATATCCATCCAAGTCTGTGCCCTTTCAGAGCAGCAGCTCCAGGCCAAGTGTCTGAGATGACACAACAGCTACAGGTAAAAAGCAGAATCCCTCCTAGCAGCTTTCCAAGTGTGGGAAGCTTGCTGGCTCACAGTAGCACTGTCAGTCACCAGCTTCAGCATCTCTGAATGCGCTCCACTGGCATTCAGCGTGGTGGCCTTAAGCTGAAAACGAGGAACTAAATGCGTCTCCCCTGTCTAACACCCCGTGAGATGAGAGGCACTTGCAGCAAACCTCACCGCCACCGCCAGCACGTCCACCCTGAGCACGGCTATGACACTGACAACGTGGCCGAGGAGGACGCTCACCAAAACTTGTTTTCCTTTGGAGCAGTATCCAAATGCAGCTCTTTGAAGATGAGAGGAGCGAGGTGTCTTTCCTGCAGTGATTTTACCACATCATAAAGCCACATGTATTTTCCTCACTGGGAAAGAAACTTTGATGGAAATGATGCGACTGCAGCACCTCACTGCTCGTAGGAGCAGTTCGCACCATTATCCTATTTGTAAGGTTTTTTCCCCTCTTGTAGCAAAAAGTATTTTCATAAAACAACATGTAATTTATTTCCTGCAGTTTCTGAGGGTTCTCTAATCACTGAACTGGACAAATGAGAACTTAGCAGACATCTGTATAATTTATTCATTCACAGATAATCTAACTACATAATCTATACCTATCACAATTTGCTCAAATACATTACATACCAGGAACAGTGACTGCTTTGATGCAGCAGCTGAGATGGTATTTCCCCCACCACCTCCCACAAAAGCAACAATCACTGTGGTCCCTCTGAAAAGCCTTCAGAACTGTCAATTATGTGACATTAAAAAGGGAGGTTACTTGAAAAGTAGGGCTTGGTAAGGGCTTGGCTAGAGAAATGATTGCAGGCATACGGAGCATGGTATGCATGTGATCAAGTGCCAAGGGAGGTTTTCAGCAGTTCCAGTCAAGGTGTATTTTTGGGTCCCATCAACTCGTGCAATGAATGCCTCCAGCAGAAGATCCAGTACAGAGTCCACACTGCCTGACTGCTATGCCCACAAGTCCCTTCTCCTTCATCAGCCACAATTCAGAAGGGCTGGGTTGTCGCTAGACTCTCTGCTGGAGCGAAACAGCTTTTTCTGAAACCAACCCCAGCTGCTGTTTTGGTAACTTGCTCAGCAGACACTCCCAAAGCGCAGCACGGACACGGCTGAACCAGTTTTGGCTTCCTCCACTCTATACAAACATGCAAAGCTATCCCAGCAGGTACTGACCCCTCAGATGTCACATATCCTTTTGTTTCACACTATTAATTTCAGTGGGCCTGCAAAAAAACAGCCCTCAGATTGCTTCAGACCTCTGAACTGCAAAACGAACAGAACCACGCTGGAAGTATGAATCATGCCTTACGGCCATGGCTGTGCTGTGTGAGGCCTGAGGAGATGGAGCTGGCCAGGCTGATGTGAAGCAATGTGATGTCCCCGGGGCAAGGGACTGTTCTCCGAGGAGACACAGCATTTGGCACTGAAGCAGTGACACCAGCCTGTGTGTGAGGGCACAAGTGGCTGCTGAGCCACGGCCCACGGCCAGCTGCCCTGTGGAGAACGCCAAAGGTCTCCAAAATCTCCTCTCTGGAAATATCTTCTTTTGGAAACCCTGAAATTATCTCAGCACTTGGAGATGTATAAAGATCACTGGCTTGGTGGGCTCCCAAAAGTTCTCGTCTCCCAGAAGAGCTTCTCCATTGCTATGCAGGAAACAAAGACATTTTTAGATGAGAAAATGAATACATCCTGACCCTGACAACTCGCAAGAAGGTCACTGCAGGCTGAGGTTTAACTCAAAAGAGCGTAAACAGAGAAAGTTTCACCTCCTCGATCTTTAGGTGAATTTGAATTGTTTTCTGCTCCTGCTTCACAATGCCCTTGTAGCCCTCTAATTCTCCAGCCCTCCCTCTGCAAGGCAGCCCTGCGTCTCTCCTCCAACCCACATGCTCGTTCTCAGCAGGCTTCTGGCTCCATACGCTCATGATGCATCCAAACTGACTGGTTGACCTGGTGGTTTTCCACATCACTTGTGACCTTGGACTCCTTTCAAACCAGTCCCATGCTGATGCAATGTGTACAACCTTATGACACAAATTCTTCTTGATTCCGCATGTTCCTAAGGGAGCAGAAATTGTTATTTCTTTTAAGCATTTAAAGGATGGATCAGAGGAGATGGCGTGAGAAAACCGTGGAGCTGCAAACCAGCAGTTTTAATCCCTCCTCTGCCACTGAGCTTGTTGTGTGATCTCTGCATGGGCAATGCTGCTCTCCCAGAGGAACTATGAGATGATGGGGACGAGTTGATGGCATAAAGCTCTGTGAGACGTGGGCAAGACAAGAGGACGGAGCATGACAAACCTTGCAGTGGTCACCCATCTGTAAGCTTCCCCAGTGAGCACCTGCAGGTGGAAGGGGCACAAAATGACTTTCCTGGGGCTAAATCCATGCAGTCCAGTGTCACAGAATCATAGAATGGCCTGGGTTGAAAAGGACCTCAATGATCATCTAGTTTCAATACCCCTGCTATGTGCAGGGTCACCAACCACTGGACCAGGCTGCCCAGAGCCACATCCAGCCTGGCCTTGAATGCCTCCAGGGATGGGGCATCCACAACCTCCTTGGGCAACCTGTTCCAGTGCGTCACCACCCTCTGTGTGACAAACTTCCTCCTCGGCACAGGGACATCACACCACTGCCCAAAGCTCTGCTCTGTGCAGGACGCAGGCAGCAGGCAGGGATGCTCCTATGGGAGGCAGCAGGCATGCGCTGTTCAGCAAGGCAAAGACCATGTGTGTCTAGGAGCAGGGGACCACACGTAACCATTTGTTCCTTGAATATGCGATCAAGAAAAATGGTAAGCTTTTAGAAGACAACCTGTGCTTTCTTTGGCCCATATTTGCTGCCCCTGCCCCCTCTTCTCAGTCACCTCTCGATAAAGGAAGGGTCCGACTCGGCTGTCACTTTAAAATGCTTCTTTTTATTTCAGTGGTTGTACATTGGGTGAATGAATCGAACGTCACAACAGAAATAGAATGGCTATTTAACAGACCACTAGTAGTTATATGCCGGAATCGAGCGAATGGAGGGGCTTCTCGAACTGTTACCGAGGTGTTGGTGTGAGCGCTGTCAGTTATACCGGATGAGAGAGGCAAACAAAAAGGTATTTTGGTGAGGAGCTGTGTCGCTCGAAGGAAATTACTCTGAGACATCTCAGGTAGCTTGAAACTACGCCTCAGCCGCAGTATTCACTGCCTCTGTGTTGGCCCATCTCATGGTTCCTTTAGGGGGTTTTATTTGTGTGTTTTTTGTTGGTTTTTTTGTTTTTTGTTTTTTTAATTAAACAAAGCATTTAAAATTTAATCATCTCCGTTAGACTTTTTTTTTTTTTTTTAAATATAAACAAAGTTTTGGCAAATAATATTTATACAGAAAAATAGTTTTAGATCTTCCCAAATTTTGAAATAGTCTATAAAATTACTTTATAAATAAATAAAATGCAGAATCTGTTGTACACGTATTTGCACATCTCTGTAATTGCCTCCTTACCGTTAGCATAGGTTTGTACTTGTACAGTTTTTAGGAATATTACAAAGTCGTCAAGTCGGAAAGTGGATCTCTTATTAAAAATACATTTTCTCTTTTTGTCTGTCAGTTTATCTGGATGAAAGACCTGATGTATCTGAAGCTTCGTCATCCATGGGCAAAAAATAGTCGTATTGGATTACTTGTAGAAAACATAGAATAACAGTTGTTTCGAAACATAAAAAGTTCACACAGAACGATGTCTTGAAGAGTTATCTACATAAAATATTTAAACAACGTGGATAATTTACCATTTAGTATTATACAATAAGCTACCCAAATGCCTAAATTAACTATTATAAAAAAATAAAAACAACTTTGACAGATATAGGCAAGTTGCAGTGTCAACTACCTAGTTATAATGACTGAGAAAGTCTACAAATATTAGTGTTTTAATAGTATATAATGGTGATACCTTAACTGCTAAAGTAACAAGTTAAGATACGTTATTTTCCCACAAATTAAAACTAACGCAACGTTACAAGCACTATGTTAATTTTACAGTCGAATTGTGATCCTTGTTCTTTGTCTGTCAGATGATCAAATCTCCAGCTTTATATATAAATAGATAGCAATTAGACATTGGACGAACAAGATTTAGCCCGGAAATCGTTTCCTAGACAAACAGTTCCACGCTTAGTGCCTTCAGTCGTTCCCAACGGGCAGTGCTGCCAAGGTTTAAAATAGTTTACAATCAATCTGAAGAGGTTAAGTTAAAATACTGCAATCACTAATAATGTCCACATAGAAAACTTATGCCGCAAACAATTATACATAATATCCACTTATAACAGCTGTCTTGTTTTTCAAACAATAATTTAAAAACTATGTCATTTTCTGTGATACATGTGCAACATATAAAATGTGAAAATATGAAATATTTGGTACAATAGTGCTTGAAACAAATCTCAAATCAAACAAACGAAATTTTAATTATACATATATAATTACCTTGTAAATCAACAAAGTATTTAAAAAAGTAAACAACATTAAAATCTGCTTCATCCATATATATGTATGTATGTATATATAATATGTATATAATTGTATTAAAGATATCTTCATACTTTCGTGACATAAAATATGTTTTTAAAGAAAAACAATTAAAAGAACTATTTTTTCTCCATTCTAATCTGGTTACAATCTCATAACCCAATTAAAAAAAATGCAAATACAGTAATGACTTATTAAACTGAATCTCGTTCTACATTCTTAGTGTTCAGTTAATAACCTAGATTAAAGTCACTTACCAAGTCTCAGTGACTAAGCTGAATCTTAATTAAATTAGAGTATCGTACACTTCTCTTCATCTACAGCTTTCTTTTTCTCCTCTCCTTTTGTCAGTTTGGTCTTTTCCTTTGATTTTACGTCGGTCGAGGTTACTCCCTAAGAGCTCAGATCTTTTGGGTAACCCGACCACGAGTCTGAGAGATATTCGCTTCTGCTAGGATTGACTGTTGGCATCAGGCTCACTTTCACCAAGTCTGATGTGACAAAATTTAGGCACTTCTGCAAAGTCTCTTTTAAAAACGTTATAAATATACTTGTAAAATAATATTTTCAAGACTTTGTTCTTTTGGGGACTGAAAGGGGTATGAAGCTCGTACTGTGCAAAATTTCTCTCTTTTTTTTTTCTTTTTTCTTTTTTTCTCCTATTCTGCTATGACTCAAATGCAACTTCTCCATACAAGTCAAACACCAACTATGTGCATCTAAAGAATTTGTGCTTTGCTTTGGGTTTCTGGCTAAAAATTTCAGACTGGCAGGGTGACGTGCAGCACGCCGGGCTTTGTTGCACTTCCTCCCTCTCAGAGTCACATCGCTCGGGGAGCAAAACCAGGAGTTTTTTTTAACCTAGAAGAAAACCCCCAATTATAGTTCGGGTTCAAACTAAACGTGCAACCGGGATATGTTTTTAGCCAATACAAATTAATTATTGCTGAGCTTGAAAGATTCATGAACAGCGAATCTCCCAAGGCTAACTCAATTGGACCATTTCCATTAGGTATAGTTATGGAGAAAAGACAACGTTTGCAAGAATTAAACTATGTTTAGAAAATCTTCAAAACTAAATGTTACCCTTTATGTCTTGAAACATCACAGCTGGTATCAGGTAGTTAACTATTTTAGGTCGGAGTATAGTAAGCATACCATATTTAATATTCATATATGACATAGCAGCACTAGCTTTTTAGAGTTTGTGATTTGTCCGTAAGAACAAATTCTTTACTTAGCATGCAGTTTGTGGCAATTCTAGAGAGGAGGAGACAGGATAGTATGTACAGTAGCCGTGCTTGGCCATCCGCAGGGAGGCTTCGTGGCACTCCGTCCCGTTCCTGCTGATTACTTCAGGATTATCTGTGGAGAGAAAGGAAAGCGTGATCGCGCCGCTGGGTGAGGCCGCCGAGTCCCTGAAATGGGCGGCAGTGCTCTGACTACAGCCGGCCTCTACAGGACGGCCTCCCGTGCCCTGAATGCTGGGTGGGAGCCCGTGAGTCTCACAGACCTGCTCAGCGCATCCTCCGCTGCGTGAGGACGCGTGGAGGGGATGGTTTAGGTAACAAAACATGAGAGGGAACCAGGGAACCACGCTGGCAGGAGGCTGGCCCAGCAAGGTGCCCTGACTCTGGACCTTACCAGGGGGCTAGGGAAGCCCCCAGTGCCCACCTCCTTGTGACAGCCAAATGGGGAACAGCGTGGGGCAGAGGTGGAGGCAGGGCTGCTCACCACTACCAAGCCAAAAAAAAAGGTGTACTGGGCTGGATGTTTGTGACAAGCTAAAGTGTCGGGTTTTTTTAATGCATTTCTAGCAACTGCTAATTTCTAACACATTATCTGCAGGTCAGTGAGTTAAGAGCTCCTTCACGCTTCCTCAAGCCAGCAGGTCCAGGGGGATGGTCCTAAAGGCAACCCTGTGCGCCCAGCCAGTCGCTAACCTGCCTGCTTGCCTCCAACGGCCTCAGCCTAAGGGTGAAGCAACCATTCTGCAGATGCAAGCTCTTGTGCCTCTAGTACTGCGATGGTATTGGGCAGGATGTGCCCAGTGAGCTTCCAAAACATGAAAGCAATCGACTCAACCAGCACGCAGTACTGGGAGACGATCTAGATTTCCATCGTCTGCCACATAAAGGGCTGTCGGTGAATGGGATATCAAAAGCGTGAGGTCTGATGTTTAACCACGCTGTTGCTAATCTGTACTCCAGACTGAAGCACAAGTCAAGGAACTTGAGTGCATCGCTTGCTCCTCCTGTTTGATTTGGCACTCCGTGTATTTTTAAGCCGTGTTTGTAGGTAGTCTGCAAGACAGGCATGACAGCACTTTGACCTACTTGTGTAGTATGCAGACAGACCGCTGCTTAATGCAATATTTATTTTAAAAGGGAAAGAAAGAAGGTGTTTTGAAAATGACTTCAGCAACATACTACCTCTGACATACAGGAAAGAAACACGCTCAGCACTGTGTGGAAAGCACTTGCCCGAGGCACCCTGAGACCACGCTGAACATGCCTCGCAACCCCGCACCGCCCTGTTCCCAATGCACCAAGGAGGGCTTTAGGAACAGCACAGCATGCCACAAGGACTGCCGGTGAGTACATATCCTGTCTAACTTGCTGGCATGCCTGAAAGTAATCTCTTATCATCACCGATAACTTGGTGACTCCCACTCCAAAGGGCTGGACATCTAAATACATCATAGTTACAGCAAGGACATATATTTGTAATGACTTCCACTCATTGTGAGTTTGTGGGCTTATCGTCTATCTGCTGTTTCCTATTGAAATAACAGAGAAATACCTTTGCTGAAATAATAAAGCCTTGCCTGTGATAATCCTGGTCCATCTACAGCACTGTGACTTGGCAGTTAGTACAAAGAACGAAGCCGTGCTGAAAATAAGAAGTGGCCCAGATTATCAGCACTGGTATTTTTAGAGTGTTACAACCCAACATGTCAATGTAATTAATAAAGCAGCTTTAGCTATACTGGGTTAGCCATAGTCACGCAAATGTATTTAAGGGATCCTAAAGTCTGGAAAGTAACCTGAAATCTACACAGTTTAAAAATTAGGATTTCAGATACTGCAGCTGCCTGTCTCCCCTGGTTACTTTTGAGGGGACAGAACTTGCATTTTGCTCTCACTTTTTTTTCTCCCTGCACCACTGTTTCAGAAACATACAGAGAAAAGACAGAGAGATCACTGCCACTTCTAGATGTCCCGAGAGGCCAAACCGGACTGATGCTCCCAGCTCCTCCAAAACACGGGACAGCTGTGGGCAATGTGAAAGAGCCCGGTCCTCCTCCCTTCACCACTCAGGTGAGCAGCAGGGTCCAGGTGAGGACCTCCGCCATCCCATCCCCATCCTGCCATCTGTCCCCCACTCTCAGCACTCAGGAAGCAGCGAAGACAATGCGGACACTTCCCCTTTGTGTGCACGTCCTGTTTACGTGGTGCTGGGTGCAGGGGAGCAGACAGCAGCTGGAGTTCTCCCCCCCATGTTTGACTCCACTGCATCTTCCTCCTCCCAGCTCGTCCCCAGCACATCTTCCTTGCAAACCCAATGCTCGTGCAGTGTGTAACTAGGGCATGTTGCACCCTGGCTATTCCTAGCACACGTAGGAGTCCTCTGAGGAAAAAACCTCAAGTCTCTCTTTCAGAAGCAGCTTCTCCATTGCAGAGGCGCAGAACTGAGGACCTACATTTCTTTTCTAACCTGAGCCACAAAGTGTAAAATGCATCCCATAGTCTTTAATTATATCTTCACACCCTATTTCTCCCAAGATATCACAACTCCACCACAGCTCCATACACGTGTAGCAGCTTCTGCAACTGGTTTTTTTCACTGTGTCTGACAGAGGAACACAAAACGGTAAACTACTTTACATGGAAATTACGCAGTGAACCTCTCCCATTTAACCTACAAACAAAGCAATAAGCTCTGATGGAACATGGAAGCTATCTAAGTCTGCATCGCTGCTAATTGCTCCACTGCCTGCACGCTGAACAAGGAGAAATTGTACAGACAGTAGTGACCAAAGAACACCCCTGCAAACACTACAGTCTCCACTCCCCCATTACTTGTAAAGAGGTCTAACAACCAGAAATCCTGTTGAAAGGATTACATCTCCTTATGTACATGCACATGACTCATCCCATGTGCTGTGATACTATTACATTCATTAAACTTCCTTACAGCTCGATGTAACGTATCGACACCACAGTACATGTGAGCATAACAAATGGAAAAATACAACTACACAATGAGTGTGCATTTGTGTGTGTGTATGCACACGCTCCCAGGTGCAATGGTCTACAGCTCAAGCATGGGAAAGCACTTTCTCATGCTCCGTAAGGATAATACCACATCCATATCTGCAGGACTGGGTACAGACATGCAGGAAAAGAGACTTTCTGCTACTGCAGAAACAGATCTAATACGAACACTATTTCTAGCAAAAGCAGTTGCAGACTGAGACAGTAATGCACAGAAGATTTAATAACAGCAAACAGCATTGTTCTGAGCCACAGATGTCACTGCCTTCTTACTCAGTGCCTATATCAAGTGCTGGAGACTGCCACTCTCTGGGCTAAAATCACTGACATAGTGCCAGTGTTACTACACCTCATGAACCCGGTAATACATGGAGGGGATCTGAATTTCTGCAGTCGAGAGTTTGATTGGTTTTTGGTAAAAGCTGGCTTTTTCAGCTCCCAAATGCAGCAGACAACTCAGCGTTAGCCTGCATTTCCCTCAGACCCAGCAGAGAAGGCTGTGAGTGCTTACTGTCTCAAGACTTAAGGGTAAAACAGACAGTTTCTTTCAGATTAAGGTGGGAATTCCACATTTGCGAACCTTTTCTGGCCTCTAGGTTACTCTGTGCACTGTTCTACTTAATACCATTCACATAATTACCTGAATTCCCAAGGATCATGACTGGGTACTACTGATTTCAGGCCTACAACTCATGAAACTTCCGTGTGCGTGCTTTATTCTGCTTCCGCTTCCAGATTTATTATGCAATGATGAACACAGAAAATGCTGCATGAATTCAGTGCACATGAACTCTTGTTCAACTCCGAGATCTGTCACAGTGGATATGCTGGAAAACATGACTTTGCGTCTGGCTCGGAGACGTTTCTCTTTACGAGGTTCTCAAATTAATTCTCCAAATTACACTTTATGAGTGTTAACACTATCTCAGGTGGGATTAAGATCATACTTGACCTCCACACTGCAAAGCATTTATCCCTCCAAAAACGAACTCGTACGCAGTAAACATCTCAACCATTTCAGAGCAATGTACTAATAGGAGTTCTCTGCAGACATCTCAGATGGTTTCAGACATGCAAGCCGCAGCCGGTCACCCTGTTTTACATCTTACTACCCTACCTCAGGCAACTTATCTTACCATGAGACAAATTACAAACTCATGATGCTTTCTTCCCTCCACCCAACGTCGGAGTCTGCGGCAAGCAGTTCACACTGAGGTACTTAACTCGTAGCCATCTGCGTCAGGGCAGATGACTCCTACCACAGTGACATTTTCCATTTTCATGTTTTTCACACCAGGAGCAGGATGGTCAGATGTAAGGAGGGTATACATTAAAACCGACAGATATTTTCAGGCAGCCTGCTCATATCAGGCTGTCTCATAACTTCTCCCACTCTCTAAAAATAAAACCAACACCAAGTATTTCTTCCCTTTGACATGAAACCCAGGACTATTTATATTTCCCAGTGCCTTTGGGAGGTGCCTTCATCTCTTCATTTTTCATTTTCTCTTAGAATGCTCTTTTGTAGCATGTGCCTTGTTCTTTGTCTTCACAGTGAATCAGTCTCTCTTTTTTCTCAATCAAAAAATGGAAAAGGATGAGTTTCAGACAATGTCTGAGAATATTCAGACATTTACTGAGAGTGCTCACCATCATCAGTTCTACTTGGTCATAGGTAATTTGTACGTAGCCTTGCAGATTGATTTCTTTTACCTCTGATTTCTCCGTGCTCAATCAGTGCCCCACTCCAGGACTTCCCACCGATGCTGCTGCAAGGCGTGGGACCTGACCCTGTCCTCAACCACCTGCATGAAAAGCAGCCTGCCTGCTCCAAATACTCTGCTGGAGGGCTGTTTGTGTACACTCCACATCTCCCCCACCTTAGTTATTGCCCTGTCCCCCACCAGCACTGCTGATTGCTTCATCACTGTTCATAAACACACGTAGCCCCACTTTGTGTCGCTGGCTGCTTCCCTTTGCAGCTCCTGCTTTCCTGATGGCCAGAAGCCCTGTTTTCCTTTCCAGCATGTTACTATTTAATGTCAGCTCACTTTGTTTTTCTAACTGTGCACCTCTCTTTATTTCAGGAGTGAAAAGGATTTTATCTTATTGCTTCTCCATTTATCCAATGCATTCCCAATGCATTTGTCTACTTTGCCCATCAATGAGGCGACCTCTGCTTTGTTTATAAATGTAATGTCTGCAGGCCACAGATGATCTCGTGGGTTGTCTTCCCAAACAGTCACTAACACAGGGTTCATCACATGTTTCCTGAGGAGCTGAGGTTCTATTTGCTTGTTTTTTTTTTTTTTATTTGTTTTGTTTTTTTTTTCCCCCCAGTCAATCCCCTGACATGGTAATTTTGGTGCCCTAGTCCACCTTTTTCTTCCTTAAATCTGAGTGTCCCCAGTTGTGTCTCCCCCAGTCTCACTCTGCTTCATGGGCCATGGACCCTTCTGGCCACTTGCCAAAGACTGCTGAGGTAAAACACCTGCCCCATTACTTTGATTATTTGCATTTTTGGGGTCTGCTAACAAGTCTATGTATTCTACCTAGTGGGAGGTTTAGCAGCTAACGTAACCAAAACTGCACATCATCACAGCCAGAATGAAACACGTAGCCATGTATCCATGCAAGCTAATTTGGTCCAGTTTCTTTGGGCAAGATATAGCAATGCTTTTTCAGTGTGAATCCAAAGGGTCAGATACAGGGACAAACATAGGCTTTGTTCTTAAGGGGTAAGGAAAACACGTTATGAGTTTCTCAGATACACTCAAATACACTTTCAAGGCCAGGTTGGATGGGGCCCTGGGCAGCCTGGTCTAGTAGTAAATGTGAAAGCTGGCGGCCCTGCTTGTGGTGAGGGGGTTGGAGATTCACGATCCTTGAGGTCCCTTCCAACCGAGGCCCTTCTGTGATTCTATGACTTACTTTAGTATGTTCAGTTCCCTTTATAAGGATAAACAGTAGTGGTCTCTTATAAATAGTAAAGATCAAGTTCTCATTAAATCAAGATTACAGCTCTTCACTCTTTTATCCCTGATTTATGCAGTTTGGGCTTCTTCAAACCTGTGTTTCCACAGTTGCCTTCAGCCAGTAATTTTTTATTTTATTTTACATTTTTACAAAACCTACTTTGTTTTTCTCCTACACTTCACTTGAGCCCATGCTCAAGATGAGCCCGCATTCAAGATGAGCCTTCCACTACAAGGCAAACACAAATCGATGCTCCACTGCTGCATCCAAAACTTCTCTTGAACACAGAAATGCACCGCATTTACATTTTCCTCACCAAGGTTACTCATCAGACACCACACATAATTAGATCTCAGTTACTGAACTCTGTTAGTTTTATAAAACTCACTACGTTTATAACTTTTCTAAGGAAAACTTACTGATCCTCACTGTGACCTACCTACCACTTCCTTGTTTTTATTCTTATCTGAATACTTTTGTATCTCCCTGCCCATGGCAGGGATTTGGAACTAGATGAACCTTAGAGGTCCCTTCTGACTCAAACCATTCCATGGTTCTATGTAAACATATCTACATAAGCTTGTGTGGCACTGCGCATCATATTGTGCCGAAAGTGAAAGCTGTAAAAGTTAACAAACCTCTGCCTCAAGCTAAAAGACACGGCAGGTACAACAAATAAATAAGTGAATCAATATTTCCACTGCAGTTCTGTGGGCAGATTCCTTCACACTCAGGGCCAAAGAATGGCATTTCTGGTGGGCAAAATTCTCATCCAATAAACCATATACAAAAATAAAAATACAGTATTAGTTCATTTCAAGGGCAAATAGCTGAAGCAGCTATAGATGTACAGACACAATCATTTCAAAGTGCAGAATCCCAAGCAAATACATCTGGAGCTCTGCACAGTGCTGTCTTGTTAAAATTTTATGATGGAAAAAACCAGGCTGATATGAGCTGTGTGTACATGCTAAGAACAAGGAGACTAGCTCACTTTTTTTCCCCAAATGCCTACAAAATCACTTGACCTCAGGAAAATTTTCCTACATTTAAATAATAAATAGATGCCCCGAGAGACTTTTACCCGACTTGTCAAAGTATCATTTGTTGAATAATTGAACGAAAGAGCATAGCGGAAGGCTATCATATCAAACAACTCCATTATATTAACTGTGATGCTGTGAAAGTTAAGATAGTCTATAACAAGGAAGGGAAATATGTCTAGATATTTGTTACACAAAAGAAATGTGTTTGCCTTTGCTACGCGCTCAGGTTATGTGATACTGCCATCTAGCAGGCAACCAGGGGAAATCAGGTTTAGTTTGCAGTCCCTACAGGACTGGGGGGTGGGAGTAGGAATTACCGAAAAAAAAAACAACCCAATATCTGAGCTGAAGAGACCAGAAAAATGTTACTACAATAAAAACTTAGTTCAAGTTTGCTCAAGATTTAAAATAGACTTCCTTCAAATTCCCCCAGGTAGACTTCGGTGTTCTCTTCTTTGCTGCCTTACAATTTAAGAAAACAAAGTTTTGCCACACAATTTGTAATGCCAGTTGTTTCAAGGCAATTCAAAAGATCTCTTCTTGACACTGCTTGACATTTACTGTGGTCTTTGAGTCTGAAAATGTAATTCTCAAAGTTATGGCTACTTACATGTGACTCAGTGTCTTCAGACTTTATTACTGGTTTGAGTTGAGGCTTCTGACTCTGAGGTATCTAGCAAGAAATAGGCAGCAAACAGTTTCAATTTGCCTTTCACATCACAACAGACTGTTGCTATTCCAAATATCTTCCCTGGAGGGTACTCTTCACAATCAAGGATAGTTTACAATAAAACAAACCTCCCAGCAAACTGAGAACTCCACCTTTTGCTGCTACACAGAAAGGAAAGAAATGGAAATTTTTAATCCTTCCCCCAAAATATATTAGTGATGAGGAGTTGTTCCTACTCCTCTCCAGACTCCACCAACCCAGCCAGGCTAATTGTTGGCCTTCACCAGTATGATTTCAGCAGCTGCTTGGGGCATTGTCCAGTTAAAATGGGAACGCTTGGAGCAGCACTTTGAGGCGTGCAACCACCATCAGACTTTATGACTTTTCTGGGGGACACAGTGCTCAATGTGCAAGAGGGAGCAAGTGCAGAGGAAGAAATTCACTTGCCTGGGGCCCAGTAGGTGCTACAGGATGTTTCAGCCTAATGGCAATCTGCCTTTTGGTCAGCCCCACACCTTTCCTGGCCAAGAGAGGTGTTTTCATGCTGCACTTCCCTGCTCTCCTCACACCAGAGGAGCTGCCACACATGGCTTCTCAAATCCCTACCAAGAATTTGGCACATTTGTATTTTATGCAATGTTAATGACTTGGTGAATTCCGAGGCAAGTAGTTTAATTGTTCCCTTGTTTGTTGTACTGCAATGTAACACATTATTTTTATTTTCACTTCTTTGTATTTTTACAGATTTTCACAAAACTGAAGGCTAACAAATGATTTCATAATTAATATCTGCATAATTACCACCTCATTTAGTGTGAACACTGATACATAATTTAAAACAGCTGTGCTAGATAATCACAAGCCTTACCATGAGAGAGACTGTTGATGTTCTAATTCTTTTCAGACGCAGCCTGTAAGTAGTTCATTTTTCTACTAGATCTGCCTTTTAATTTCTCTTCCTTGGCTAAAGGTCACAAAACCAGCAGAATAAAGTTGTGTTAGCACCTCTAACCAGTATTTTCTGTAATACTCCTTTGACATGGTCGGTCTCTTGCCCACCTGCATTGCTATAGAAAATAAAGGCATGTACTGTTCTGTACTGAAATGATATGAACAAGACTGTCTTCTTTAAAGCAATCTGGAATTTGTTAATCGCTCTGTAGCAACCAACAATCAAGGGAGCGCACACTGAGCTTGAAGATACATTAAAACACATCAACACTGGCCTTTAAACTCCCATGGCAGTCAACGGTGTGGTACAATCTCATCAGGAGGTCAGTGGAGCCTGGAGATCCCTTAGTGGGATTGGCTGCCACAGGCTCACCAGGCTTCACTACTGCTTGGGCTCAGGCCTCCTCCCTGCCATCCAGCTGCGTATTCAGAAGTGTGCATGTTTGTCCCGCAGGTCCTGTGCTGTATCTGCCAAGCCTGTCTTGGATAACTTAGACATTCAAGGTTATCTTGGGACAATGTAAAATGTCAGCCGACACACATTTAGGCAACCGAATCAACTATGCTGGCATCATTCAAAATTGTAATTCAGTACCAGAATTCAGAGTAAGACCGAATCTTTCAAGCGATGGCAGACTATCCTCTTTGATGTCTCACAAATAGCTCTGAGTGAAGCTGAGTAGGGAACAACTGATCTGCTTGCTCAGGTACTATCTAGCGCACTGACCAGTCCACTGTATGAATATGAATAAAAATTACAAGTTTTGTTAAAGATATCTGAAGTATATATTTACACACATAATGATACTCTATTAATGCTTCAAATGAGATGTTGACATTTGCCTGCCCACTCGCATGCACTAGAGGGAGCTGGTGCCAAGCCCTCCATTCACTCTCCCTGACACTTCTCCCAGTCACTCCATGCTTCCTGGGACTTAGCTGGTGCCACCCCGCAAGATGATGTTCACAGCCCTGAACACCTAAGTTCATTAAGCTGAAAGGCAGGCTAAGCAGCTGCAGCTTTCAGCACCATTCCAGTGGGCATGGCTGGAGCAGTTGTGAATAGGTTAAGGGGAAAAGGGGAAGGAGTTATTTACAAAGGGCTCCTCTCATCTCTTTAATTTATGTAATCAGAAAAAGCAAGAGACTCCTTATCTTCCACATGTCCTTAATTGAGTCCCCTTGCATGTATGCACTAAGGCATAGTTTTTAACCCAACACAATCTTCCTTTGGGCCTCAACCCCACGCATGCTCAGCACAGAACACAGAGAGCTGCTGGCTGAGCATGAATGGTTATGAGTGGGTCAACGCAGGCGTGTTTTGCACCCTGTTACTACTACTTTCAGAGAAGAAATATATATAGAAAGTACAAGACACATCTCATCGTGTTTCAAAGTACAGTTAGAACATGCTAAGTAATTTTCCTGACCCTACAGAATTATTAGGTTTTTTCAGCCATTAGCTGAGACTGCTTGGCTTTCGGGATGTTGATGTTCCCTCCCACTGGTGCTTCTAGGACCCCAAAGGAAGTAGAGCAATCTTTCCCCCAGGCTCGAATATTAAGCCAAAAGATACTGAGCCAGACAATTAAGCACTGCTATGACTTTCCTTTCATGCCTAGCATTGTGAGGAGAAGCTGTAGGAGCAGAAACAGGACAGTCTGAAGGCTGCAGGTTGATTTGAAAAAATGCAGTAGATACACTGGAAAGAAGAAACTGGATCCCACAGAGAAGCAATCAGTCTGTGATTTGGCACAGGTCAGAAAAGGAAAATTTACCTAGACAGGAAAAAAGATATCCTTTTCTGAAACACACAGGAGAGCGTAAGTCCATACAAAGGGACATAAACAAAGGACACGATGACTATGAGCTAAGTCTTAACAGGTGAACTCAAGTTAATGACCTTCTGTGTTTCTTGGGCTAGAGAAATACCAAGAGCTAGGACCACAGAGTTATGACGGGGCCTTTTCCAGCGTAGCTTGGTCTCCAACTCTAGGAGGTTATAAATAAGCAGCAAAGTTGGAGATTTACCTCTTGTAAGGATAACTACTTCTACTTTACCTACTTTTAAATGCAGTTCTTTTTTAAAGTAGCTTTTAAAGCTACTTAAAGCCATCAGAAAGAGGCAGGACTGTCCAGTGCAAGTCATGTTGCCCCAGCACAGACTTACAGAAAAGCAGATGAACTGGATGCTGAGCCACCAAGTGGCTGAAGTTAAACAAGTGGAAACCTATCCTTGTGTTAAACCATCCTTTAATTTCAACGTGGAATTATGTATACACACACAGAGACATGTAGCCAAATAAATATAAACAGACACTTTTACAACTACTGTAGATTCAAACTGCTCTAATCCTCCAATGCAAATAAAATCTGCACCGGGAGCGGAAGGGCTCTGCCTGCTGTCCTCCAAGATGAGAAAATGCATTAAGACACACTTCTGTCTCCCCACTGGTTCTAGTTACTCGTGTGAAATATTCCCTGTTAAAAAACCCCCGAATGCTTCTCAGTCCTTTTCTTGGGTGTGTTCCCTGGGCACCTTTCACAGCACTGTACAGAGAGGGTCCCAGCTGAGCCGCTCCCCAGAACAGTCCCATTTTCTCATTTTCCATTCCCAAACCCCTCTGTCACCACTTTGAGATCCCAGAACTGCCCTGGGTACCACCAGGCCACTCTCTGGCAGATGTTTTCTTCCGCGCTCACTACCAGGAGCCTACCATCCCACAGGCCCTTCAGCCCACCCAACCAGCATCTGCCCACTGTGCTACCACAGCTGAAATGCCAAAAGGAAGGACAGTTAAATGCAGCACCTGCCTGGTACACCTCCCTGTACACACCGTGTGTTTCTTCATTAAAACAAGCCAGCCCTTAGGAAAGAGTGCACAAAACGACAACTCTCTTTTGATGAAAACATCTATAGAAGCACAAGCACTGCGATGCTGGCAAATGGATCTTTCAAAAACTGAAGAGAAAATGGACCAGGCTGTGTTTCTTTATCAAGTGGGGTGTATTTCAGAGGTAGTATATTTTCCCTAGATTATTATAAATAAACTCTCAGAGCAAATTCTGTTTTTCCATGGGATACTTAAAACTGTTTTGTGACTCTGAAAAATGTGGAATATATCAGTCTGCTGGTATCGCATCATTAAGCAAAAGATTTTCACTAATTTCCTCATAACTCATTGGCAGGGAGAGAGGATTGCCTGGCCTGCAGCCTGGCCAGGAGCAACACTGGGAGATGTGACCAGATCCCGGCCCCTTCCTTGCTTCTGGGAAGCAAAACTTTTCCGTGCTTGCTTTGCAGTTCAACCTCTTCAGACCTGAGGGAAAATGGGGCATCCCAGTGCTCTCGTGGAACTCACAAAGTAAGAAAAAAGCCAGGGCTGAGCCTCCAAAGATTGAATGGAGGAATCAATGCTGCTCATGAGGAGCCATGATAGATATGGCTTCCCTACAGACCAGTCCTAATGGAAGAGGGGGATACCCTAGCGGAATCAGAACTTCCATTAACATAACAAACTGCAGCAGAAAGGTAGAAAGGCTCATCTTGCCTACTCTGTTTATGCCTATAATCCTGGGGAACTGCTGTAACAATGTGCTTCCTTAGGGAAACATTATTTCCGGGTTGAAGATGCTCTTTCAAACATAAAGCAGACACAGTCATAAACACCCCCAGGGCTGTTTTGATCACTCGCATTGACAGAAAACTTTCCTTTTGGTTTTTCTCCATTTTATTTTCAGCTGCCTTCTCCCGCTTGTTATTTCGGACAGCTTCCATGCTTACACATTAGTGACTTGCACACACCTCACGGAGAAGGTTACATTAACCTGTGATGTCTTCCTTTTGAATTTAGGAGTTAATAACAGACTCTCGTAAGCAGTCCAGTACTACCGTGATTGTAATTCCAGCTGGGTTAATTACACAATAATTAGGTACAAACATCGCAACACAAAACACAGCTACGTCATTATTTGCAACAAATGCTAACTCTAAATAAGTGCAACCTGTCCCACAAACACTTGCTATAAACGACTTAAAAATAAAATTTGATGGGGTAAACACAGAAAAAAAAAAAAAAATTCTCCGGGAGAATTTTTTTTGTTAAAAAATAAAAATAAATAAAATCTCAGCACTCATTTAGAGTTCGGGATCTTGTGAAAGAAAGCTTTAAAAGGAGCAAACCTGATTTGCTGTGGCTGTTGCGGCGAAGGGAACACTTGTTGCAGGAGTTGTTGCTGCAGAGACAGTGGCGGCCGTAGCGTTGTGCATCATGGGTACTTTCAGGAGGGGAACCATGGAAGCAATGAACAGGAGGGTGCAGCATTATGGTAAGAGAAGTGGTATTTTTGGCATGGTGAATATCAAGAGCGGCAAGCCATCGTCATGGGTTAAACCAGCAGATGGCATGCAATCACAGTGCAAAGCGAGAAAGCGTGGCGGAGAAATACAAAAAAAAAAGGGAAAATAGCTTATTACAAGTACAATTAAAGGAAGGTTGTCAACACGATCGGCGATTCCCAGAAAAACGAGCAAGGACCGCTGCTAATGCGGGTGTTATCTCTAAGAATAGGTCTCTACCAAAACAACCCGTTACCTGAGAACTGTTACGCGATTTTTTTCCTCCCTCCCCCAGTATTGCTACAAAGCACTCCAAAATAAAAGCCTACTGAAAATAACCTATAGTCTTTTGAACTGGGAAGGAAAATGGTAACTGCTTATCTTAATTTTTAAACAGAATTAAAAACAAGTTATTATCGTGCGTCTTCATTTTGAAGTAAGCCAGATACTCGTCGTCTTCCTATGTAATCCAATTTGCGTGGCTTTTTTTCTACTAGCACTGCATGACTGCTAGACTTTATCAGAGTAAAACTGCCATCTGCTTCGAGGCAAAAATCAGAAGAAGGATGATAACCATTTTCCTGATTTAAATACTACTTTGTTTGGTCTAAAAAAGCAAGATCAATTTTGCGAAAGCTGCTGCTTTTGCTCATTTTAAGAATGAATATTACTCAACACCCTCATGAGAGAATACTAACCTTACCTTTTAAAAGCTTTTAACTGCTTATCTGAGCAGCCTCCCCTGCCACAAAAAGAAATCACTGGGATGAAGCTACAGAATAGGAGAAATATTACTTTCCCGTCTTATGGTCTGCTACACTGGACTTCAATTTGGCATGCCCAAAATGTTCATTCCAAGATGTAAATATATTTAAGGGAGGAGGGAGATTTATATCACGGTTTCAACCAAACTTTTGTGGATCAAAGTACACATTTCTGGGAAACGCTGATAAAACTTTCTAACACACAGCAAAAAGGAGAAACAGGCACACCTCTATGAAACTTTAAAACACTGATGAAACTTGCTGGCTTTTCCAGTATTTTATGATTTTATAGTACTAGACAATATAAATATAAAGGGAAATAAAACTTTGAAAACTGAAAAGCAGACTGGAATTCATGAAATTATGCTTTTGCAGTATAGTTGTTATAGCAGGTGACATCACATCTGAGCTGCAGCTTTCGTCTACAAATCTAAACACTGCACAAAGTCAACCAGAAGGACAAGTGAGCCTTTAGTTCTAGTCATTGCCTAAATCTCACCTACGAGTTTTGAAACGAGTGAATATACATCATATACAGTATAAAAGAGATCAATAAAGAAATTTGGAACCTACCAATACTGGTAGCGGGTGTCATGCACAAAACTGACCCTGCGTGTCATGCAATGATAGGTGAAAAAAGTGGATAAAGGGAAGAAACAGGTTAGCTGTTTAGAGTTAACATTCAAAGTGAGATTCAAGCATAACCACAGATAAGTTAGTCAAATGAAAGTTTAAGGTCATTCATAGTTTTGCTTTAATGCTAAAGACGTGATTAGGTTCATATTAAATTCCTACACTAGTATATGACTTTTGGCGTGTTTCTGTGTACATAAATCTGCAGCAACAGGTTTTTGTTTACAGAAACATCTTAGATTAAATATCACATTATTCTGCCATTTTAGAGCTCACTGCATGATTCGGACAGCTTAACACTGGGCAGATCAACGTTCACCAAAAAAGCTAAAATGGAAGTATCCAGTACTACTCTGCAGGGGCTTTGTCAAATTGATGCTTAATGTTAACCTACGCACTTTTAAGGCAAGGCATGAAGCAGGGAGGTGTTTCTGACCAGCAAAAAGACTAGTGGGACAACTAAACATCTAAAAGTGTGCAACCTCAGCAGCAAAAAGGCCGCTGGGTTTTGGTGCTGAATGGCTTTAGCCTTTCTGAGAAGACCAGAAAAAAAACCCAAACAAACAACAAACCAATGTGCTTTCGACACAGAGCATAAAGCAAGCTGGTGAAGGTGAGGAGGCAGGGAGACTGGTACCACACACACACACACATATTTGATACTAAGTCAAATATGCTTCCTATATTCCTGCTTACAGCTGTCCCAGCAGCGGTGTAACTATGAATGACCTTACGGAAGAACAACCCCTGGAAAATACACACAGTTCCTAGGCTAGCGGCCATAAAAATGCTAACGAACAGCAATGAGAGGAGAGAAAAGATCTGTTGTTCTTGAGATCATTCACCAAACAAGAAGGAGAGGTGACGAAGCAATCAAACTGATGGAAAACACGTGAAGTGCAAAAATCTGGAAATGAGCCATGCTAAGTGAAGCCCCACACTTGTCATTAGGGGAGCAAGTGGTTAAGAAAGCAGAGAGGTTATATAAAACAATTAAGTTTTATATATATTCCAGCAGCAAAACTTGTCTTAAAATTTAACTTTTATAACACACGCACAAATACACACACACACACACACACACACACACAGGGAACACATTTGAAAATTATACCAGTTCAGAAAAAATCACATCATCATTTTAAATCCCATAGATAATGTCATGCATTGCTCCTCAGGGCTGGGTGACGTGACAGGCCTCACACCTACCGTTTCCAACCTTCTCTGGGACTTCCCAGGAAACATGGGACTATCATGGGAACCATCTTTAACAAAACTTATGTTACATCCACTCATATAGAGCGGGTTCTCCCTTTCTAGTCTTCTTCTGTATCCCATTCATCTCTCTAACATCCTTTTTAGGTGCTGATGGCATTCACAAGAGCAGGAAGTTCGGCACCTTGAGAGTGGCCTTCCGCCATGGGCATTCACCTGTGTTATCCCCGTCTCTCTTCTTTTTTTGTGCACTTGCTTTGGACTTGCCAACAACCTGGCTTTTAGGACTTAGTTCCAAGAGCCACCCTCTCTACCATCTGAAATTTATAAGATAAAACTGCAACGATAACCACCAGTTGGAAAGAGGGATGGACAATAAATGGTACAAAGAATGAGCTACTTCAAGAAGCGTGATTACTCCAAAAGTCTGGAAAAAGTTCTAAGTGCTATTTCACTGAAAAAGGTTTAAGCTACTCTTATTTCCCAGAGATAATTTAAAGTCTATGGCAGTTGCTTGCAGCAGTGATAAGCCCCGAAAGGGAGTGCTTAAGAGAAGGAATACTGCAAATCATAGTGCAAATTGTTAGGATTATGAAAAACAATAAATTTGTGGAGATTTCTGTACATTGGTAAGCACAGGGCGGTCTTCCATTCACATCCATATAGGCAGTCTCACTGTTTTTTTCATACACTCCCATAAATGCTGGTGTGTTTTCTGCCACAGATATTCTAGTGCAAGAATGTGCTAAAAATACAGCATTCTATAACTTGCTATGATCAACATAGGGGCAGGCTCCAAGGTTGTTACTCAGGCCTTATAGCAAAATCACATGAAGTCAATGCCATCTGTGTTTATTTTCATCTTTAAAGACATATGGGGATGCTGATAGATCGGGCAATCCTTGCATGTTGTGTCTCATTCCCCGTTACAACCAGCATTATTTCTATAAACAAAAATAACATAGCTGAAATGTCAAGTGTGTTTGCAAACAAGAAGTTTTAAAGGATTCTGGATGTTCACCCTTGATAATGTTCTGATACCAGAACATGCCACTTGTCAGACACAGACCAAAGCACTTCACTCCTTAGAGAGGAAGTTCACCAGCAGAAAGTTTGGAGTGAGGGTGTCTGATGTAATTTAAAGGATCCTGGTGTTACTGTCTGTGCAAACACCGCGTGCTCCTTCTTTCATGGTGTTAGAAAGGAGTCCCAACACCAGCACTGTGGTGCAGCTCGAGCTGCAGTAGCCCTCTGGATGACTGGATCTCCCAGGCTTCTGTGCAGACACGCAGAGCACATCCCCTAACCTTTGGCTCACCTGGATGGCTCAGCCCCAGCTCTTAGATGCAAATGCTAGGAAAAGCACTGGTTGCGTGTCAAAATGGAAGCCATGAAAACCAATCTGATGCCTCTAAGCCCCTTTAGCGTCAAGGCAGGAAGCAATTTGTTTTGGGGATGCTTCTGTGCAGGTATAAGCAGAAGGCTCGTGTTGGTGCACTGTTGCAGAGCAGCAACAGAGAGGCCACGAAGGGACACCCCTAACATCTCCGAAGCCGTACACCTTTCCCAGACTTTTCCTAGCAGTGTTTCGCCCTCTCATTCCCCAGGAAAGCTCCAGCAGGTGAAGTCAAAATACAGCCAATTCAATGTAGGAAAAAAGGGCAAACTGTGGGCGATAATGGAGGCTATGAAAATGACAAGCAGTCTAATGGCATGTTGAAGTTTCGGCCTGACCCCTCGCACTTTGCAGAAGGAATTAAATCAGCATGGAAATATCTGTGCAGGCCTCATCTCAAGCAGGGCAGGGGGCGTAACCCTTCGGTAAGCACAACTGCTTGATGCAGAGGCTACGTAGAGCAAGGTGGGTTCAGTGTGGGTGCGACATACCTGTTGGGATGAACGCTGCATGTTGCTGCAACTGGGCATTGGCAAGAGCCTGTTGATAGTGCAAGACACTGGGATTGAAAACGGCACTGGCACCATTGCTTTTTTCAAGTGCTTGTCTCTTTGGTAAAGGGTGAAGAACACCGGGAGGAAAGGCCTGTGAATAAGAGAGTTAGTTAAAAGGGAGTAACCTTTTAAGGTGTTGTCTGCAACATATACAAAAATACAAAAACTTATTATTTTTAAAGCGGCTAAAGATGCCTCGCCATGCATATTAACTGAAAGCACAGCAATGTAAAATGAGTGAAATTTTGTTATTGATAGCAAAAGCATGGTACTATTAACCTAAAACTGTAGCAGCACAACTACTGAAAAGAAAGGCCTTTAAAGCAACGAAAATGGCATTTCCTTTAAAGAGGTTTTCAGATATCATAGGGAGAAAAAACCACTTGTGTTTCATTGCCAAGTATGGGTTGTTGTTTTTTCAAATTGAAATACTGTTTCCTATTATTATACAGATTAATGGATTATGTTAAGCGTTTTCAATTACAAAAGCAGTTTTATCTCAATTTGACTTTTTATGAGAAGGTATTTAAAAATGAAACCGTGTTAGGAACCAAACTAAATTGTCTGCGTTTATTACGTATGAGAATGAGATGGATAAATACAGTACTGAGTTTCCGGTAAATTAAGAGTATGTGAAATCATTTCCGGTTGATGTTTAAAAGAAAGCAATACAAATTTCATTAGTTGCTTCTCCGAAAAGCTACATGCAAAGCAAAAGGTGAAAGGTCAAAGTACCAGGTCTACAGTTGCTTCGAGAGGTCGCTTCATTGCTTTGGCAGTCGACTGAGTCTTTTAATAACAGGCAGCGAGCACATGATGGCAGTGGGCCAATGGGATTCAAGCGAATTAACATACAGGTAAACAGCAAGCAGAGGTGCATCATGGGAACGGCATTGCATTGTGGATAGGTGAGAAGGAAAAAAATATTCTGAATGCAATATACAACATACAAAACACTAGGCATGCACAACAACAAAAATGTCTTCTAAAGAAATGAATATTACATTTCGAATTAGTACTGAAGCAAAAATGCATCTACTATACCTTAGTTAAAAGCATATAAGAGAGTAAAATATAGATGTTTGAAATTCAGGAAAGTTGAGTAAAACAGCAGCTTGCAGACACTATTAAGCATTTTATCAACACTTCACAGAGATGCGGAAAGTTTTAAGGATACTCCTACAAGAATTTCTGATAAGTTAGCCAAACCAAATTCCCAAGTGTACAATTAAATTTGGAATGCTGCACGTCCAAACAAAAAGCACTAGTGAAAGTTGTAATGCATCACAAACGTTCCCAATATTCGTGCTTGTAAGGAGACGGGCTTAGGCAACAGAAGTGCATAATCCAACAGATTTGGGGTTCCAAATGAGAGAGGTTCTCCTTTCCCTTTAAGCACTGGAATAGGCTCCCCAGGGAGGTGGTTGAGTCACCATCCCTGGATGTGTTTAAAAGCCGTTTGGATGTGGTGCTCAGGGACATGATTTAGCGAAGGTATTGTTAGAGTTAGGGTAGTATGGGTAGGTTGAGGTTGGACTTGATGATCTTTAAGGTCTTTTCCAACCTGAGCAATTCTATGATTCTATGATTCTATTCCCAGTGCAGAATAAATAATACGTCCCGTTACACTAACTTATCATTAATTCCTTATAGTTTTCCCTAAAGGTGGCTCATTTCTGTAGATTTTTTTTTTCCCTTGCAACTTACCACATTACATTGAGAGGAAAAAAACAACAGCCTTTCAGAATTCGAAACACGTTTTCTAAATTTCACTACAACTTACAGTACCAGCTTTGGGAGCAGGGAGTAAAAATACTGCTCCTAGCAGTATTAAACACTGAAATATGACTTACAATACTGGTTTAGCATTATAAAAATTTTTTAAAGAAAATATGTAGGCATAGTACATAGACATATATATGTTGTTGTATATTTTCACTGTAAGATTAAACCTGTGGTTGATATGATGATATTCTTTAAAAAAAATCACGTATTTCTTTCAAATTTTGTACTGTAAATTATTCTTACAAACCTTCAGACAGCAAGGATGATTTACTCATAAATCAGAATTTTCCCCTTTTTTTCAAAGCATTTGCTGATATTTAACCTTTTTTCAAGATATGCAGATTAGGTTTCTCTTGACATCAGTATGTGGAAATAGGGAACAAAAGTCTAAAAAAGAGGACAAGGTACAAAATGCCTTACAAACAGCTTGTGGTCATGGTATTAGCTAATGCCAACAGGGTATTTTGCAGGACAGCCTTTGCTCTCCTCGTTCCCAGCCCTGTTGCATGAGGCTTCCCAGCATCCTCCCCATCTATCCTGCAGCACACTTCTGGATTATTTTCCCTGACGTACAGGATCTGCTCATCTGTCTGGGTCAAGACTCAGCTATACAAGGAACACCTGGTGCAGTGTGAGGATGTGTATAGCCTTCCTGCATTCACACAGAGTGCTGCGCAGCTGATGTGTGGTACCTTGGCTAAGCTAACAGACTCTCAGACCCTCTGCATCCACCACTGATGGAAGTCTACGTGAAGGTTAAGTATTAAAACTGAATTCAGCATTATGTGATGATGAAGCCCATAAATTCAAAGCAACATCAATAAGAGTAAAGCATTTCAGTTAATTACCTATATAATCCAGTGCCTGTATTATTTGTCCTCACTTGTTATCTCTGTATTGACTGCCTGTCTCCACCACCTCTCTATGGTCTTCTGACCCTTACCTCCCTACTTGGAAGTGTTTGCTGGCTTTCCTTTTGCCTTCCAGACAAAGTTTAACCTAGAGGCATTAAATTGATCTGTTTCTGAGAAGTTATGGAGTCTCTATTCTTGGAGAAATTCAAAAGCCAACCAGGCACAATCCTGGGCTGTCTGCTCAAGCCCATCCAACCAGAGCAGGGAGGTAGACTAGACAATCTCAAGGTTCCTTCCAATCTCAACTATCAATTCACACGTTAGTTTAGGCGTCTGTACATTCTTCTGTGACTTTCTGTGTTTTCTGATGCAGTACATGAATACCTGGAGCTCCCTGAATACAGTGACAGATGATTGTCTTCTAATGTACTTAGGATTTAAGCTATACATGGTTTGTAGCCTTTTTCAGTGTTTTTTCCCTTTCTTTTTACCTCAAAGTGTGAGGTCATTTAGGACATCTGAGTAAATGTTCCCGATCGTTAGTGTATGAAAATACAAGCAGGGCATTTTATGGTCCCAGATGGTAGTCTTCATTGACCTTCAATGGCCTTACAAGGTCTAACTTACAATGTCTACTACAATACAATGTCTACTAGAATAAAGTCCACAACGCTTGCCTAGAAAAAAAACCCTCTGGGCCAAAGCAAAGCAGACATTCCCCTCAGGAAGGAAGACCTCTTACAATTCAACCTGGCAACAACCTCTAAGTGAGCCCTACAGGCAAGTGTTTGTATTTCTGCTTTACTTTTGATCTTTAGATCCAACTGCGCATTCTTATCCATTCTTGGGTAGCTTGCAGGTGTGCATCTTTTCTACCACTTTTTTGTCGCTGTCATTCTGGTGATTTTTCATTCACTTTATCTTATTCTTTCAAATCTACATTAAGTAAAAAATAGTTGGATTGAAAATAATCTCTTCTGTTTGACAGCCTAAATATTAAAGTATTTTCTATATTTTTCTGTAAAAAGTTACCTAGAATTATAGGTCCCAGACTTCTTCCCTTGCAACATTAGAATTTCAATTCTTTGTTCACAAAGATTCCTCATCTTGCTTTGAAGCTAACATGGTTTATTTAAAGTGACAGGATATATGCCCAGCCATTTCTGAAGTGCAAAAAAAATGAATTAAAATTTTTCTTCTGTTAGATGTTTATTTACTTGCATAATTTACCCTTTGTTCCTCAGAAAGTCTGCTCTTTGCTAATTTGCTAAATACAATAGCCTGGGGTAGTTATATACTGTACTGTATTGTGGTTCTGGTAGGCTCCTTACTCAAAGAATAACTATATTGTCTATAACTATTGTATGCACTGCCCACAAGTCCACAAACTGCATCTGCTTAATTATTCGTCCAGTGCCAGCAATGAGGACAACGATTCTTTGATTTTCTGCCACCAATTTTGTCTCCCAAGTCAAATCCTGCACGCTTGATTTCTTTAACTTCATCAATACCACTTATTTAAATTTAACAACTTTCCTGGTAGCAACCATAAGAGATAACCAATACTGATAAACGGATGGGCTGCCTTGTTTGAACAGCTTTCAAATTTCTGAAAATAGAAATTCGGACTAAACTTAATCTGCTTTTTCTTAATTATTCCCATTTTAGTTTACTACTTTTAAACCCTGTTACGCTAAAAGAAAAAAAATGGTAGCACAGAGATTTAATGAACTTGCCCTGTCAGTAGGAGAGGAAAGAAAGGCCTCTTAGCGTGAGACTCATTAGCCTTAGCCAAAGTTCCAGAAGATACAGTCAGCATTTCTTAGGCAGTAGGGAAAGCCATCTATCTCCAGAGGATAATTCTTCCTCCCCCTCAGACAGGCACCAATGGTAGTGGATCAGATAAACAGTGTAGATGAACGTGCTGGGTTTTCTCTACTGCCCATAGAGTGAAACCAAGGTGGATGAGTTAACTGAAAGGCATCTAAAGTGGGGTGAACTGAATCTTAACACGCTTCTCTTCTAATACTAAACTGAAGCAAAAACCACCTCTTTGCTTTTCTTCCTTTTCTTCCATATTTCCACATGCCTAACTGTTGTCAGAGAGTTAAACCAGCATATCGACCCCTATTTTCCAGGGGACACTGAGCAGTTTTATTTCTGTTTGGAAATACTAGGGGCAAATTTAACACATAATCAAGGCAGAGAACAGAAGTGGTATAGAGTGTCATTTGCTTCACTGTCTTGGATAGAAATACAGCATTAAAATAAGAGAATAAAGAAAAAGAGTGCTTCTTCCCATCAAGCAATAGTAGTAATTTTAAAAATTCTTATCTTTTACCAAAAAAAAAAAAAAAAAAAAAGCAAAAGGGAAAATAAAGTATAAGCAAATAGCATTATATTGAAGCAAAATAGGCATCAAAGAGCTTCTGTCAAGAAAAGCAGCCATATATGCCAGCACTTACCATCACAGTCGCAGCTGCCGCAGCTGCCTGGGCTGCCACTGCAGCCTGGTTAGCTTGATGTTGCGCCGCTTTGATTTTGGCCTGCAAATGTGCAGGAGGGTGAAAATACTTGCATTTCTCCCTCATGCAACGACCTTTTATGTAATCCATACACACGGTTACGGTGTTGTCGTTTGTGTCAATCATTGTGCTGTCTGCCGGATGTGCAAAGCGGCAATCAGTCTCTCCACGCGCACAGTTTCCCCTCTGGAACTCCCTGCACACCTACGTGCAAAACAACACTGGTTGCAACCCGAAACGGCAGGGAGAGCCCACGCCTCCCAAGATGGACCTTCCCCCTCCCCCAGTTAGCTCAGCGAATCCAACTTAATGAACTTGCTATCTTCTTCTGGGAGAGGGAAAATGCATCTCTTTTACCACTCCTTGGGTAGCTCTGTGGTATGGTGTCTAAATGGACATGAAACAGAAACATTGCAAAACGTCCTTCCCTTTTCATATCTAGAAAACACCTGGGAAGGATTCTTACTGAATTAACTGCCCCTGCAAAACTAGTTGAGACTCACAATGCTCAGTCCCTTTCAACTGTATTCTAAGTTCTTGCAGCTCCACTGGTACGGAAGGTGCTCCTCTTGTCGATACTCAAGGAAGATACAAAGAACTGTATAGAGTCTTAAAGCAAAATGGAGAGCGTCGAAAAAACAGTTTTTAAAAATGGACAGAATCAATAAGCCAAATTTTTTAAGGAGCAATGTGCTCTAGATATTGGGCTTTTGGGAAAGGGCGTTCATTTCTGTAAGCAGCATTTAGCCTTCTTGTGTGCTTGGACCATAGATTCCACCACGCTCAGCCATGTGGGGATCCACCAACTCCATAGAGGCTCTACACATAACTGGGGGTTTCCTGCCCAGTCTGCTCTGAGGTTTGTGACATGCAACTCCTTCACTGGAAGCTCAAGGCTGAAGGCCTGTAAAATTACCCTAATACTGATTAATTAAAATCAGGAGAGAATTAACACTGCAATAAAAATGTGCTTGTTAGATATTTCACCAAAGCATTCTTTTACAGGCATGTAAACCTGAGGGACATTTGAAGAGACAAAGAAAGATGAAACTTCATGCTGATTTCTACATATTAAACTTGAGTAAACTACCTTCAGAATAAGTGTTTAATTACTATTGGCTGCAAACGTAGGAATTCTGGCTAGTTATGACATCTGTACTTTTAGCAGCTATATTTTAAGCACAGTTTCTAAAATAATGGAGTTTTTCCTCCAGTAGCTTTCCTACAGCTTGTCAGAGAACTGCATTTCTAGTCATGGTTGTGTCTACAGTACCTCCAGTTTATCAGTCCTGAGGAGTTTCTGAGTAGCAGTAGAACCAGGGACTGAAACCGGTGGGCTTCCAGGAACAATGACGGGTGGCGTGGGCAGGATCTCAGTCGGGACTAAGCCAACTCCTGGTGTTACCGGCGTTAGGTAAGGAGCAAAGCTAATAGCCGTGTTCGTTCCTATTGTGGGACCCACTGGAAATGTGGGCTGCAAAATGAAAACACAGACCAAGATGAAAAAAATCTTAATCAAGTGCTTATTAGATGTCTTTTGCATGTTCTCCCTGATGCCAATTCATTTTCTTAATCAAAAAATTTCAAGCAGCTGGCAAAATACAGAGCATGTTCTCTTCTTTTAATCATATAACACATTCCAGCTGCATACTAGAACCACACACTTTGTAGCTCTGCTATTGCAAAAGAGGCTGCCAATGCAAAGGGAATCCTACTGCGAACCTGAATCTCTGTGGAGGTCCAGCTTATACTGCAGGCTTATTTACACATCTAAAAGTAGAAATAACATAGACTTTATTGCTTTTTCTCAATGCCTGCATTCCTTGGGAGAACAGGCTATTTTTCAAAGTACCAGATTTCATAGGTGAAGCATTATTAACTATATTAAAGCCACATTTCTAATAAGACTATAAATAATGAGCTCTTTGGCTCAACTTCATCTGTTTGCATGCTATATTTTGCCACCTCCTGCAATTATATGTTGCTATAGCTCACACATGGGAAAGCCTCACCTTTGAGAATGTTTATGTGCCCAGCTGTCACCAGCGGCAAGCAGAATAAATATTATAATCTCCGATGGACATAATATTTAGAAAAGGATTACTCAGGCTTAGCTTGAGTTCATCTTACAAAAAAGGTTGATTGGAAGAAATGATATGGTTTTAAAAATCTGTTTCATACCTTCCTAGAAAAAGTCAGTGAAGTCATGATCAGAAGAAAGAGCACTTGTGTGATGCTAAAATCCAGCCCTACCACAGTAGAATAGTGGTTTTGTTATTACCAGCTCCAGTGGGGATGGAAGCAGAACATAGCCATGGTCTGACCACGGTCATAACTGGAACTGGAAAGTGATTTAGCTCTGCAGAGCTGATGTTTACTCCCAAGTGAAGCTATAATTATAAATAATTATGATTATAAATGAAAAATTCAGGTGAAATAGGACAACTCAGAGATCAGCTTTGTCACAAATTAAGTTCCTGAATAAGCCAGCAGCTAGAAATGAACCCTGCAATAACAGAATACTGTAAAAAGACTTACTGAGATTTAAAAACGGTTAATGAAAAAGGAAATTCTTTCTCATTGAGGTGACTTGCATGGCCTGTGCTGGAGAAGAGAAGCTAGCAAGAAACATTATGTAGAAAATAAATAAAAGAAACCAAGAAGCTATGTTTATTTTGGGTGGGTTTTTTGTTTGTTCCCCTTCTCCTTTTCTTTCTCTTCTTTTTTAGGTGTTTGGAACCAATTACTAAATTATACACAAGTTAGTACCAGTAAGATGCTTAAGGCAGCACACTAGCCAGGATACCCAACTGTATGGAAATGGCATCTATGTAGGTTGCTCCAACTGTAATGCCTCCTATTTCTTCCCATGGAAACTACAGCAGATACAAAGAGCATAATAACACCAAGTAAACTCTCAGCTGCAAAACACTCTTTTTCAACACAGTCACTACCACTAGCTGTGCATTTTCACCAGCAATGAACAAGAGCCTGCATGCCGTGCTTGTCAAAATCTGCACCAGTGGAGGTGACTCATGTTGCCACTGCTGAAATGCACCACCCACTACTTCACTGTGCTCACATCCACTGGTTGGGCTCTGGAAACATTCACCAAGTGTCAATGAATGTCAATGGGCGTCATTTTTTTCCACGTGGAGGAATTCAGTGACACCCCTTTGCTTCATACACTCTTCCATGTCAGACGCCATTCTGTCAGACTCTGCTTGCCTCTGCTGCCATCTGTCACATGGCAACAAAATATAACGGGATATTGGTGGGAAGGTTTAAACCCTATTGCCATACCACCACCACCATCTGCCTCTGATATCTTGGACCAACAGAATAAAATAGGAGGCATTACTTTTAAAGTTGCCCTCGTATTTGACCTACAGAGTTAAAAGTGAATAATGCTCTGTTTTTTCAGACCAAAACTGCTCAATATCAAATACCACTGTCTATATGCCAAGCGTGAACTAAATTCTTTACAGCATAATAATGAAGATTTATATGAAAAAACATTTCAACTATTCTGGGGACAACGTGTGTCATGTTTAATATAAATACCATCTTTGTATCAGATACAATTTTAAGAATAAATCTACATGTCAAATGACTTGTATGGAGTTTTCTTCTACTTTTTATCCATTTGGTCAAGGCTGAATCATCTTCATTTGGCAATTTACGTGAGACTGAAAAATAAAACTCCCGACTTTTATCACAGCCGTCAATACAGAAGGCATTATGTCAATGAAAATGTAAAGTTCAAGCGATGAAATGAGTGAGCAGAAAAAAGTATGATTTTGCCACTTCAATTTTCCATTATAGTACCAAGAAGTGGAATCATTTTATTATTTCATGAAAAAAAAAAAAAAAAAAAGAAATGGTGAAAACTTAAGGAGTATAAAATCAGGAAATAGCAAAACACACTCTGACAAAAAACCAAGATACATCTTACATGCATACTGAAAGCTGATAAACATGTACTGAGACTCAGGGACTCCTGACCCCCAGTTTTTGCTCATACGTCCCACCTTACAGCAGATACTTCAAGCGTAAAATCACTCTTGGAAAATTAATCTGGAGTGAGCTATGTGGCCAAATATAGATTCTTCATCTGAGATGTTTATAGTTATCTCCTTTGACAGTCCATGGAAAGACAACAGCAATTAAAAGAAACCGAACCATATAATCTGAATACCAATTTCTGAAACAAGCCAAGCAAATGGTAATTAAAAGTGCCTATTCCTTTTGATAAACTATAAATGGACCTAGGAAGCCCAGTGTGGAAGTTGATGCCAATGCTCTAGATGCCTCAAGTTAGAGGAATTAATCTCACTCCTGTACCTTGCATAGGTGTTTCAACTGAGAAAATATCATTAGCCATCAAATGTCTTTTTCAGACTACTTATCTAGCCATGCTTTGCAAGTCTGGTACAACAAGGAGCTGAACTGCAAAGGCAGCCCAGAGTAATTGATCATTCCCTTTTATATCTCAAAGACACTGCTCATGTCTGCAAGACTCTAGTTTTATGTCACCTCCTGGATTTCAAGTGTGTTACCTTAAGATAAAATGCTGAGTTTGCAAGTGGACACATCATCAACTCTTTGCCTGTGCTAATCTGAGACACTTCAGATTTCAAGAGAGAAAGAAATCACTACCCAGAATAGTATCACTCTTTTTTTTTTCCCCAGGATTAAATATTGTTTGAAGCCACTCGAACTCACAGACTGCTGAGAGGGAAACTTTGTAGTCCTACTCAAATAACTTACTAAGAAATTATTATACAGTTTTTTGCCTCCAGAAGTATCATGGGTAAAACCCTTGTGAATCTAGACAAAACTTAACAAGAACTGAATGAGGAAAAAAGAAAAGAAAGAAGGGGAAAAAAAAAAGCAAGTGAGTCTGGGGTAAAAAAGAAATATCAAATCTCCAGCAACACTCTTTCATCTTTTACAATGCAAATATAGAAGAAGGCATTTCTAGCACCTCAGTAGGGTTCCCTAAGTCAACAGATGAGGTTTATTTTTATTAAGACTACTTTAGAAACATTTTGCAGTTCAATATAGTCTTCTACCTCAACATATTTGCCAGCAACATCATCAGAGAAATATACTTACCACTGGCTGTAGTGGGGTTCCTGGAAACATGAACTGCATTTGCTGTGCAAGCATAGCTGCTGCAGTTTTTTGTTGGATTAAGTTGTTCCTGCCATTGATTTCCAGTTGAGTTTTTAAATGCGTTGGTGGGTGAAGGTACTTGCAGTTCTCCCTTGTACAACGACCCTGGAAAAAGAAGTCACACTAATTGGTCTATTGCTTTTGATGATAGCTTAACGCCTCGGGGCAAAATATTACACCATAAGCCGAGCAAGAACTAATGAAATGCAGGGTGTTTCCTGGGAATGGTGTAGTGGGCTGGGAGGAGATGACAGCCTTGAGTTCTGCCTCAGCCCACTACATCTGACTGACTGCTATAGCTATTAGCCATGAACCAAGGAGTAAGGCTTTGAAAACAGCTGATGGCACTTTCATTGTTAAGTACAAATCGCTGTGATACAATTAACAGTCTGAGTATTATCCAGGCTGCCTGAATTCCCTCTCTTGGATCTTGGCTAGATAGAGCATCACGTTACCATTAAGATACCATGCTTTTATAAAATACATCACGAATAACAAATTTAAATATTCCTTAAGAGAAACACAGCTTTTAAGCACATTACATATAAAAAAATCCAACCGTGTGACAACTCTCTGCTTGCGTTTTCCTGCATGTTCATGCTGAGTTACAGTTCCCTGCCTTCTTGCCTCCTGTTTTTATTACATCAAGTACAACTTTGAACTATTTCCAGCCAACTATAAAAGAACAGAAGTTGGCGCTTCTGGAGCCAGGGGCTTTAGATAGATAGAAGATAGTACAGACAACAGAAGTACAGCAGGCAGCCACCTTCAAGATGGCTTGGGTTGGAGAAGATGGACATGGAGCATACCTCTACTTGACCACATGCGGGCCAAAATGTAGGCAGAGCAGCATAAGAAACTGATACATTCTTCCCAGAAAAGGAAAGGATGGGGTGCACCAGGGAGGCGGGACGTGCTAAGATCAGAGGCTCCTTGATGGCACGGCTCATAAACAGTCACAAAGTTTTAAGAGCTGTGAGCAGACGACCCAAAGTATTAGTCAAACTGGATCTGACACACTCAACTTGTTGAAGACAAGTTTCCAAATGGAGATCTTTTTTTTAAAAGTGCTCCTTAAAGTTTCCGTTCTCTGCTATGAATGTTTTATAATTCTTAGCCAAAAGGAATATCCTCCTATAGCCACAGGAACATTTAGATCCCTGCAAGAGAACATTACACAGTACACACGTACTCTGACACTGTGTATGCACGCACTCTTTCCTACCAAACCACCAGTATGCTTTGGATGTCCCAGAACATCAGTATTAAGAGCTCAAGAAAGCTACGACTGCAGATTGCAGACAGCCAGGCCTCAGTGCCAAGGAACATCTCTTGGCCCTGTTTTGACATGCTGGCGTAGGTGAGGCCATTTTCAGTATGGTGTGCTCTTCCTTCTTATTTCTGCAGGTCACTAATTGCTGCTTTTAATCAAGCACGCAAAAGGAACGTTACTTTGTCCACAGGCTGAAGCAGAAACAGAATAGTCACAGTTTGCTTTGGACACAGAAAAAGGCGCTTCCATTCATGGAGAAATAAGGCCATCTCCTTTCTCATGTTAAACAGGAGCATGTTTAACATGGGCAATGAGCATCTGCTTTTTTGTTGGCTGATAAGGATTTCCTGATTATGGTATTTTTAAAGGAGACCTATTTAACTTTAATCTAATTTGTATGTAAATGGTTCATACAGCAAATCTGAAAATGAAAACAGCAAAACAAAATCAAGTAACTCTATCTGATGGAAATACCTACCTATGCAAATGAAAGTGATCCTCAATTAAGGAGCATAAGTAACTCTCAACTAGAGTGGCTTTTGAAGTACCTCAGTTCTGAAAAGAGCCTAAAGCCAGCCCTCTGCTATTGCTTCCAAAAGCACATCGCTTGCTTATGCTAGCACTTCCAGTTCAGCAAAGCAGCCCACAGCACACAAAGGACTGGTTATTTCAGAAAACTTTCCAAAATAATCCAAACACATAAAAATGTGCTCTATTCTCTGAAGTTATCCATGTTTGTGCCTCATTTACTAGTTAGTGTTTTTTGTTGGTTTTCTTTGAGCTCTTGGTTAGCAATGAACTTACTATAAAAGAGTTATGTGGCCCTGTCAGGCTGCTATAGAAAGCACTGTAAACAGATCGAGCCTTGTTAAAGTGAAATGACCCAAAATAAACCACAACTGAATGAGCACTGAAAATAGTGTGCAGATGAATCCAGTCCTAGCAACCCAAACCAAATGAATTCCGAGACCAACTTTCGTTTGTTGGACCTTCAGTGGTTGGGGAAAAATGCCTATAAGCGACTTTTCATTTCTTTGCTGAGAAATGGTCTGTGTCCCTACGAGCTGCTGACGGCAACAGCAGAATTGGGCTGATTCCCAACAACTGATCAATTAAAGAATAAAAATTCAAACTTGTGGCATCATCTCAATCAGATGTCACCCTGGGTTTTTTATTTACTGAAAAGGCAAAACCGAAGTCCAACGGATGGGATAGCAACACATCAACCAAACAGCAGAGAGTGCTAAAGTATTCAACATGTTGGGTCTACAATAAAGGCCCATTTGGATTCTTGAACAAAAAATACTACATTAGCAGGCTACCTCAAAACAAATACAGAGGCAAAATGGATTGCTTTGGCTTTGGGATGCATTGGTTTCAAGCCTCTGGAACAAGGCTTGGTTCATCACAGCTCTTAAAATCACAGTAGCGTAGGAGCTGTTCCAGACTTGGTGGTGCACAGCAGCACAACCTCTGTTCAAAGGACAGGGCAGGCAGCTGGGAAAATGCTTCATACAACTTCTAACCTACTCCCACATATCAGTCAGAGTTCTGACACAGGGTGCAGACAGACTGGCTTGAAACTTAGACCCTAGAAACTCCTTCTGCCTATGAAATGAAGGTTATCAAAACGCACATCATAAGCTTTTGTTTACTTCCCATGTGATTTCTTTACCAAAACTCACTCACTCTCAGTGAGCTGTCTCCTTATCTGTAATTAAGAGTAACGATGAATGGAGACAGGATGAAGTTCCCAGACTCCTCGCCTTGGAAGCCTGGTTCCTACCTCTGACCTCTCGTTTCTCTTGCTTTGCTCTCTACAGCCGGCTAGCCTAAAGCACTGGGCCATATTTCAGGCAGGTAATGGAAAGTTTTAGCAGAAACACCGCTTTTTCTACTGCTCATTATCCAGATCAGGGACATGCTGTGGCTTGCACCTGGGGCGTGCCACAGGTTTCATTCCAGTAGGAGGTGGGAGGCAGAAGGAATGCATGCAATGAGCTGGGAACTCAAATGTCCAACTGTGTTCTGGGCTGCATTAAGAAAGGGGTAGCCGGCAGGGAGAGGGAGGTGATTTTCCCCCTCTACTCAGCTCTTGTGAGGCCCCATCTGGAGTACTGCGTCCAGGTCTGGAGCCCCCAGTACAGGGAGGACGTGGAACTCTCGGAGCGGGTCCAGAGGAGGCCACTAAGATGATCAGAGGGCTGGAGTACCTCTCCTATGAGGAAAGGTTGTGGGAACTGGGATTGTTTAGCTTGGAGAAGAGAAGGCTCTGGGGAGACCTCATTGCGGCCTTCCAGTACTTGAAGGGAGCATGTAAACAGGGGGCGAACGGCTGTTTACGAGGGTGGATAGTGATAGGACAAGGGGCAATGGTTTTAAACTGAGACAGGGGAGGTTTACGTTAGATATTAGGAGGAAGTTTTTCACACAGAGGGCAGTGACACACTGGAACAGGTTACCCAAGGAGGCTGTGGATGCCCCATTGCTGGAGGCATTCAAGGTCAGGCTGGATGTGGCTCTGGGCAGCCTGGTGTAGTGGTTGGTACCTGCTGCACATAGCAGGGGGGTTGAAACTAGATGATCACTGTGGTCCCTTTCAACCCAGGCCATTCTGTGATTCTATGATATGATTCTAGGATGCCCCGTACCCAGTTGCTGCAACAAGGGGCCCTGTTTCCATGTGGGCAATGCTCTTGTGAACTGCTGACTAGCCTGGCATCAAAACCATGTCCCTTTGTGAGCTGTGTCACACCAATGAATTATGGTATCAATAGATTTCCCTACTAAGAGCAATAGGTAGCTTGCCTAAAACCAGTGGCACAAGACAGCTCAAAGACTGGAATGTTGAGCTGCTGGAGTGGGTCCAGAGGAGATCCATGAAGATGATCAGAGGGCTGGAGCACCTCCCCTATGAGTACAGGCTGAGAGAGCGGGGGCTCTTCAGCCTGGAGGAGAAGGCTCAGAGGAGACCTTCCAGCAGTCTTCCAGTACCTGAAGGGGCCTACGGGAAAGCTGGGAAGGGACTTTTTAAAAGGGCATGTAGCAACAGGACAAGGGGAAATGGTTTTAAACTGGAAGACGGTAGATTTAGACTAGATATCGGAAAGAAATTCTTTACTGTGAGGGTGGTGAGACACTGGAACAGGTTGCCCAGCAAGGCTGTGGATGCCCCCTCCCTGGAAGCATTCAAGGCCAGGCTGGATGGGGCTTTGAGCAGCCTGGTCTAGTGGGAGGTGTCCCTGCCTATAGCAGGGAGTTGGAACTAGATGATCTTACAGGTCCCTTGCAACCCAAACCATTCTATGATTCTATGATATATTAAAAAACTAGGCATGATAAGAAAGTAAGAATAAAGAAGTGAGAACTAAAATGCCTTAACAGTACATATTAAAATACCAAGATCCCATTTCCTGCCTGCAAGTTGTAAAGACACATCTCTTTATCGAATGTCTTATGAATCCACAGCTTTCTTCAATTTTTTACTATTGTTCTAATAGGAACAACAACAATAATTAACCAAGGCCCAGGCTGGGAATCGTCCATGCATAATAATGAGTTAGTTTTTACTTATTAAAATTACCTTTAACTTTCATAAAAATAAGATGTCTGGATTTTTTTTATTAAAAACAAACAACAACAACAAAATAATGTTTCTTGTACCTTTTTGCTTAAAAAGATAAAAAGTTTTTTTTTTT